>DWMG01003663.1:0-11669 GCA_018244855.1 Elbella merops
AAAACAAACATGACACTAATGAATGTTTGGTCTCGTCAGTTGCTAGTACCGCAGTATATACTTACTTGCTTATCTCACATGCGAATACAACGCCATGTGCTGTATGTGCAAAAATATTTTTTAGACATAACATCACGTCTGTAATACCCAACGGGTAGGCAGAAGAGTGAAGTACACTCCTACGTTTCACCAGTTACGTTTAAGTCTCACAATGGAATAGGGGGAGAGCTTATTGCCATACACCGAGCACACATCCGGATTCTGAGTCACTACTAGCAATTCTAAATTAGAAAAATCCAATAGTACGTACCCGACCCGGGATTTGAATCCAGGACCTCCAGATCGGCAATCGCGCTTGCAACCACTGGACCAGCGAGGCAAGTTCTTTAGAAGTTATATTGTAAGAAAAGTATAAGACGATTCGAAAGCATAAGACGATGTATTTGACACAACCACTACTTCCACTGCGTTGGTTTACTATGAAGTGGATTTCGGATTAGATTTCCGACGGGTCAAATTGCGGTCACTTTATTATAAATTCATTCTAAATGAATATGTATGTATTCATTGTCTATATATCTACATGCGTATATGGTTCCTCACGATTTCTTGTACCATAGTGTGCTATTAATTTAATCTTTTTGAGTAATAGAGCATTGTATCGTGCTATTGAACTTCCAAAATCAATTCGCTAAAATAAATACAAAGAGTTCATACAACGAAGTACCTCATGAATGATTATGGAAATCGTATGATTCATACATTAATAGTTAGTATGTAATATTACAACGTCATGCCCTCGAATTGAGATTGAACAGATCAATGCCTTCAAAATAGGGTTAACAGGCGTCTACAATAATAATAATAACGTACATCCACATGTAATAATGTAGGAGAAGCAAATCAGCTCTGTAAGAATAGAAATATTTGGCACTCGGTGCCCTCCTTACCCCGTGATCCCTCACGTGTCGTGATGTTAATAGTAATATAATAATGTGCGTGCACTTGCGCCCGTGTGTGCGAAAATGTTTACGTGTGTGTATAAATTCGTTTCTCTTACGACTTGTTTTCAAATCTGACAATTTTAGTAAACCTAAAATTGTTTTCTATTGTTCGTTTTAGTATTCAGCACAAGAATTTTTTTAACCTAATAATTATATATGTCACATAATATTATAATAGTCACAGAGTAATTATGATTTCAAACTATGCAAACTGTTTTCGGGAAAAGTGTTTTTGAGATATTACTCTAGTCGCAAATGAGCGACATACATATGTATATGTATTTGTATTGTAAAATGTATTTTCAATAAAATCATTTATTACATATATATTGCTCATTCATTTACAATGAATTTGTTCGAGATGATTATGTTTAAGTTTACATCAACACAAAATACAGAAATACGAGTGAGTTTGTGTTATCTACATATTCACTTATTTTTCTCAGCTTTGAGGAAAACGAAACGAAATATGCTATCCATTACTCAACAATATTTATTTGTTTGTATAGTTCAAGTTCTGACAGCGACCGGAAATGACAGTCAATTTGTTTTTTTAGCATAGGGGCCGGTAGAAACCGGCCAAATGCAATCGATTGGATTAAATTGCATTTTGTTTGCTCCATATGTTAAGATATATATATATATATATGCTCGAATCTTATTACGTTGCATTATATGCTCGAATCTCATTACGTTGGTCTAAGCTAAGAGTTCTCTACCTACGCCTATTAATATAATCCCCTGGAGCACCACCAAAGAAGGTTTGGAAAGACAAAATCAAATCCTAGTTTTGACTTTAAGTTATCATGATCATGTCTAAGTCCACTGCTAAATATAGATACGAGTATGTAGGTCTCCCCTAATGAACCTCATCACACTCAGTTCCCGTCATTCGGCATCCAATATTTACCTTTAGCCTTACGCAGAATATCATTCCATTTGGTCGGAGGGCGTCGAAACTAGGTTTGCCAAACTGTGGTAAGATATCTGGCAATGATCCTAAGTACGATACGATCATGTAAGCTGTTCGTCGACCGCGACCCCGTCGCGATCCGCTACCCAGAGATCTAACCCCGGCAGTTTTGATCGGTAGTTGCGCTTGCAACCACCTCGACCAACGAGGCAGTCATTGCACACCACGAGAAAAAAGCAAATAAAGAGCAAGTACAGGACAGTACAATTGGCAGTGTTATCGCTAATCAGCGTTTAACAGTGAACGTGAGTGAAAATAATAAGTTTGTATCTTTCTTTCGCAATATGATAATTTAATAAGTAAAAGATCAGTCTTCTCCGAATATATACATACTACAGCGAAACATCGTTCATGGGAGAGACATTTGTGAATAAATTGGGTATAAGGAGCATAATAAGGTGTTCCGTGAAATTTCATTTCCTTTTCCTCGAAAAAGGTCTAAATTCTTTAATATCGGCTGATTAAATACTCGATGGGGAGCTTTGGGATATGAGAAAACGATTCAGATAAATTCTAAATCAAACTACGCCAATAAGTACCTACGAGAAATAAAATGTAGAAATAAACATTCGTTTATGAATCTCCAAATTATCTAAGAACACGTTTTTATTACGTTAAAAAGCTATTAGTCCAACTAAATAAAATCGTAAATATTGTAATGTAAGCAGGGTATTATCGATCTACACACTACGATCAACGTTAACATATCGGCAATATTGTCTTTTACCAGTAAAACCGAAGCTTTGAGAACGGTTTCCAAGTTACACATGTTTTTTTTATTTATTTATGGAATAGAAAAAAATATTATTTCCTCAATTATAAAATAGATCATCATAATCGTTATAAATACAAAGGTTAGCTTATAAAGGCACGTACACAGAGATTTATTTGACTCTCCTATTTGTACAGTCCCTAACTTAACTGCTTGGCCACGGGTTGCGCCGTGCGCGTTCTATTCTCATCTAACGCAAATATTTGCACTACAAGCACAAGTATTTCTATGGATGGCCTCAAGATTACATTCAGATAGATAATCATGTACAAGTTTTTGTTTGGGAGTGTTCTGCATTCCTCTCCCTACCTCTTCGGGGATTACAGGCGTGAAGTTACGTATGTACAAGTTTTTAAATTTTTATACGTAATTTATCACTGTCTGGTCTTAATAGCAGAGGACCTGTTTAGGTAGTGTGAAGTCTTCTCTACATTATATTAATATTCATCATTTACTTATATGTTGATAATATTTCCGCTGGTTTGTGTAGAAACAGTATGTAGTGTTTCTATTGTATATTTAAGGAGTTAATAAGCAAAAACCGTAGATATATTACATATTATAGTACCTAAGTAGTCCTCGCCGCAAACACACGACCGCGCCGGTCCACTTTGGGTGAAAGTAGCGATATTTATTACTAGCGCTACTACTAACTATGAGCCGTCAATCTTTATCGTAGTACACTTTTAGTCTTGTTAGAGTCGAATGTAGAGCGAATCGCGATCGTGTTTTACGTCAGACCGTCTGGTACATTAGTCACTACGTTTATCTGCGGTGTGGAGGGTCCAGTACTCGGTGGCCAGTCGTATCTAAAAGATGAATGTACTTGCTTATATGTCTACAGATGTAACTATTAATATGCTCATATCGTTTATAAGAAAATATAGAGTCAGATATCGACTTTATCATTATCAGTCTGTTTAAGTCTACTGCTGGGCGTAGGCCTCCAGTGTGGCATAGGCCTCCAGTGGCGCATAGGCCTCCAGTGGGGCATAAGATATGTACAATAATTCATTTGACTGATTCGTCGGCAATATTTTTTGCAAATAAAATTATATACATATTTATCTTTTTCTTTTTTCTAATCTTAGTTAATTCACGAAACTCAAAGGAAGTAAGTACGAAAAACAAATCAGAAAAACTTGTTTTGAAGTTCTCAGCCAATTAGCTTATTGGCTACTAATAGCGTTAATAGGAAAACAGAAATATCTGACACCGCTCTTGAAGCGAAAAAATCTTTTGGCAAAACGGCCCTTGGAATATTTATTAAAGTGTTAGTCAGTCTCCGCGGCGCCATAGATTAAAGTCTTTCCAAGTTCATAGACATTTCGAATTACTTTACGATGTAAATGACTTTGCTCACCGCGTGAGAGACAGCGATATATGATATATGAAGCAAAAACAAAACTAAATAGAATGATGAAAAAATAGGTAATCCATTTTTACTATAAACATAACTAACGAACACACCACCAGATTATTATAAGACATTTTAATTCTCAGAGAAATGTTTTTTCAAAACCACATAAACCTGTTTATACAATCGAAATTACTTCTCACCCCTATTGACGAATTTTAAATCAATTAGGTACTATTCCTTAACTAACATTCTCTTCAATTGGTGTCGTTAGGCTGGTGTACGAAGAAAATTAAGCCCCAATACATGGCACGTTGCCATCTAACAAGCTGAAGATATATATATATTTATTTATGAATATTTGTTAACACAATTCCTCATGAATACATCTTAATAAATAATACACTTAAGGAGTCACGTAATCACAAGCTATCGTTACAGTAACAATATAACTTCGAAACAAGTATTTTACACTGGTGGTGTTTTTATAACCCTTCACAAAAAAATTTACTTCGATGGTTATTCAACAGTTGTGGGTTCGACTCTCACCGAGGACCAACACGTGCAATGACTACGATTATTTTTATTCTACGTAATCGTAAAATAAATCTGTAAGTACTATATGTAGTATTATTTTTGTAGGTATATACGAGTAAGTATGTTAGTATCTGTATAGTTTGGTTACCATAGCTCGGCGTTTATCTAGCTTGGAATCATGACTGTTTCCGAGTTTTTCCAAGATATTATTAATTTTATGGAAATGCCGACCTAAGTTTAAGTTTACTGTGCATCTAAAGACAACAAAGAGAATTTTCTTCCTGAAACTAACTACAAGAATGCAAAAAATGCTGTTTAACAAAGCAAGCAAACTGAGCGGGGGTGTTTCCTTTAGCAAATTTAGAACAGCAATATCATAGGGATTGGACAGGGGTTCTATAAATCAAAATCTGAATAAGTCGAAATTAAATTCATATTTTCTCTCTTAGTGAAACAGTAGTAGAAACGTCAGTTCTCTTTCAGATATTCTGTTTTTTTTCAGATTCGAATACAATAGCAATTTCCGGATTCACGTGTAGCGGAATGGAGTAGCTCGTTCACGAAACTTTAAAGTTGAATGAATAATTCATGGTGTATATTGTGAAATGATATTAAACATAAGTGTACATAAAAGAACGCAGTCTACGAAAAGTAAACTATAATTTCTATACATGGCTCCCACGTAAGTCGTTCATAGCACAAAGTATAATGTTTTTACAATTCATATTTCATCCATTTTCTTATTTTTTATATTACCTATTTCAATATGTATAAATATAAAACATGATTCTTCTTTGATTTTAAAAATACGCATAGACATTTTATTTTTTATGAAGTAATTTTCTTTATGTTATTGGGGCCTCAAAAGCAATATCTACAGCGTGTTCTTAAACTAATCATCACTGGAAAATTATATAAAAAGACTGGTTCAGCAGATTACCATCAGAAGATTTCCTTATTGGGCTGCTCATCTCAAAAAAGGGTCTTTTACAATAAAAAATGTAGCGAAACCAACCTAATAAAAAGGCAATTTGTGTATCAAAAGGTTAGGTTAGCTTCAGTTACGAAATAAAACGGCCGTAAACACGAGAAGATCGATAGCTGGCTTCAGGTTTTCACAATGTTAATCATCGTAATGAATATTAATAGTGGCTTGAATAAAAATTCGCAATAACAGTTTTATTTATATTGCATGCTCATTATTTTACACGTGTATGCAAATGAATTGGTCGCAACGCATAAAGATCAGTTCATTTGTTTTCCAGATATATTTCAGTTATTTCTAAATACTACACATGTTTTGATACCACAATTAATATAATTGTTGTTATTTATATGACTGTTGTAATTATAATAATGAATAAACGTAACTTCACGCCTGTAATCCCCGTAGAGGTAGGCAGAGGAATGCAGAACACTCCGACGTTTCACCGGTTACGTTTACGTCCCACTATGGAATAGGTGGTGAGCCTATTTTCATGCATCGGGCACGTATCCAGGCTCCGAACCACTACTAGAAAATCTAATAAATTTTGTAGTGTTCGACCCGGGAATCGAACCCGGGACCTCCCGATCGGCAGTCGCACTTGCAACCAATACGACCAACGAGACAGTCAAGTGTTAAAATGCGTTAGTAAATGTGTTAAAATTACTAAGAACGTTTATATAAATATAGCAGACACTGCTATAGTTAATACGTATTTACTAAACGTGCTCAAAGTTTTCATAATAGGATTTTATGTTGTCAAAGTCCGTCATCTGTTGAATAGGGACTAATGAAAAACTTCGAACATTAAAGCTTATATTTTTGCCATGTTATCACTGGTATGACATAATATATTTTTTCATTTAAGGAAAAGGACATTAAAAACGAATGTTGGAATAAGGTAATCTGCCAACTCTTACATGGTCAGCATGGTAGACTATGGCCTTAACACTTTCATTCTGTGCAGAGACCTCTGAGGAATGTGGAGATAGTTGAATGATAATCAAGAGAAAAAAAAAATACTGTATGATATTTTAAATATCATTCCATAGAACATCAAAATGTTTAAAAAAGTAGTAGTTAAATACTACACAAAATAATATTTTTTTTTTATTGCAGGTATAATTGTTTTAAAATAAAACTTTCTGGCTATTTTCTGGTATGTATTCATGAAACAATGTGTTTACGAGTACCTCCTCTGGGTGTATCACATGCAATTTGGCCGTTCCGGCCGGGTCGTGTAGTGTGACACATCGGATCGGACGCGTCGGATAAATTGGCCGATATTCGAAAATTACATTTACGCAGGAAAAAATTTTAAAAATCTATTTTAATTAAACCTTAACTCAATTATAATCAATTTAAATAACAATTTGTTATTAGTTACTTTCTGCATACCCTATAAGGGATCTGGTAGTATAAATGCGGCACTCCTATCGTACTCGTTTTCTGATAAAAAAAATTCTAGAACCACCTACTTACTGCTATTTAGGAAAAATCTTATAGCATGTACGCCAATTATTGAATAACCCAAAACGATAAACAAAAAATTATGTTTGAATTCTTTTTTATTTAAATTTCGAACACATTTATTTCGCTGTCGTCATTGCAGCTCAAATTGGGCGTACGTTGGCTCAGTGTAGACTGCATAAGCGGGGTCGTCGACTCGCTATCGAGGTCAGGCATAGGAATCAAAGCGCAGTAATATGCGGTAAATGCAAAATAGTCCGCAATTCGTTGGGCTCGGACCGTTGGGTTTTGTCTTCGGTTCATTTAAAATATTCTTCTTTATATATTGCTATATAATATTTATAAGTCCCATATAATATTTAAATCTCGGTTTCATTTATTTTGCTTCATTAATAAAAGGATGAGCGTTTTTTCAGCAGCTGTGGCCGGCCGCTTGCCGCTTCAGTTTTTTATCCATATATCGTGTTTACTTAACCCATACATTCTTTTTGATTATCCAGAGGCTGGAAGAAATTGTATAATCTCCTAGCTTCTTTAACGTCGCTGTACTATTTGGAATTATATTAAATACTGTCTATTGAAACCTATATAACAGCTGTTAAATCTGCAACGAGGTTTATTTATTAATTAACTATTTATTCATCTATTTATTTTTACTATATGTATGCAGATTTAAAGTCTGATGGCATTCTCTATCTCCATGTATCTATCAGTCAACTCTTTTTCGGCCAAAAATTTTGCAAGAATCGAATAAAGACCTTCGGAGTATAGAAGTTTCTATCTATTTATCTCTAGACGTATCTCATTGAAGACATCATTCATTCGTTTTAACATCATTCATTCATTTTAACTATTAATAGTAAAAGCACGGAGAACTATTTCCGCCAGAATGAGTCGCAACATCAACAAGAGGGTTAATTAAAAGAAAAACTCCAAAAATTATTAGAGTAACATAGGATAGTGACAATTTACTAAATTACTAAATCGATACTACTGTTAATCGACATTACTTCTACTAAATCGATACTACAATTTACTAAATCGATTAAGACTAGCTAAATTGCTAAGTTTTAACAGAAAAGTGATTACATTGACTATTGTACATACTAAAAAAATAATTTTCTACTCAGAGCACTTCAACTCTGTACTCAACTCTGTTTTCGGTCGCGAGCGCTATTATGTTGAATTCATGATCTGTTATTTAACAATACTGACACTAACACTCTTTCAATAATAAAATTCGTCCATATAAGACAGTTCTACCTCTACCCTAACTAATATAAACAGCGTAATGCAATTCTTAACATATGGCTTAACATGTTTTAACGCTAGGATTCCGAGTATTTCGCTCATGTAACAAACCATTTAACATTTCATAAGCTACATGATCGTTTTGTGTTAACGAAGTGCTAGCACGCCAATATAGCCGCTTTATATTATTTGCTTCAATTAATATTTTCGTTAGTGGTAATGATTAGGTAAAATGTGAAAGAAATAGTCTGAAATACATGCATTTTTTATACACCTGGAAACATTATATTTAAAAAAATACACAAATTGATTACCACAATATCATCATCATCATCATCAGCAGCCTATCTCAGTCCACTGCTGGACATAGGCCTCCCTCAATGAGCGCCATCGCGCCCTGCTCGGCTTGTCGCATCCAGCATCTGACAATATGACATGACTTAAATTATATTAGATAAAATATATTTGGTCTTTATTGTTTCAGTAGTAAATTAAAGTAATTATATGTATATAGGTATTACCACAATTTTGATTCTAATTAATTAAGCGTTCACAACGTGAAATAACAAAAAATATACACTTTAATTTGACTTTATTAGGTCTTGTAAAATAATCATTGAAAGGTACTACGCTAACATTTCTGTAAGTTTGACTTTAACTATTCGTATTTAACTTTTGCAATCACTTAACTGTGGAACGCAAATAATGTAGATGAGCCAGTAGCTAAGAGTCCGCGCTAACAGATCTTGTTTACAAGATGGACTGCAGTTGCCAAGTTGAAGGTGTAGCCAGCCAAGAGTTCAACTACGTATTTTAACTCTAATCAGCTTCGCGTTTTAGTAGTATCAAACATTATGTCAATTGACGCAATAACTATTTAAGGCAGAAAATAAATTAGATTATAAAAAGTACAAAAAAAAAAAAAAAAGATCAGAGAGATTTTACCTCTAAGAAAAGAGCGTATACCTTCCTTAAAGGCTGGCAAGTCACTTGCTGACCCCTGGGTTGCAGGTGTCCATGGGCGAGAATTTTTTTTGGTTATAAATATTTAATATTAAACAATTCTATGCATTTTAATTTCATATTTATATCAGTAGGTTTTCATTGACATTGACAAATATAATATAACACAATAATATAAAACAAAATATAAAAATCATTGACAAATATATGCGGAAATAAGTAATGATTTTGTGGTCCTAAAAAAATCGTCAAATAAAAAAGAATGGCGAGGAATATTGCAAAATACGTTATTATTATTTAAAATCGTGATACTACGTTTCTTTTATAGCACATTTTGCTAATAATTACAGCGCTTGAAATATGTTACACGACACAAGTATGTTTGATTTAACTCATTAAAAAAGCAATGTTCATTATTAATTTTTGTATGTTATACATATCAAAAGAAGAGATAATCATTATTATGAGACTTTTAAAGTGTACTGCTGGATATAGACCTCCCTTGAAGGGATTCTATCCATAATCCTCACGTTGGGGATTGCAGAGCACGGCTTCTCGCACCGCCTACGCTGCTGCCCGTAGGCGGCTAGGGCATGTAGCTGTGCCTAGGTAGACTGTGCCATACCGATCAGCCAATGTCGGGCTTAGTCACATCTTACAACACCCTGTATGCCGGCATGGAGTCGGTGGATGTGTTCTTTCTTCGCTTGGACACAGAATAAAAATGAACTTAGAAAATCAAAATTTATATACTGTATTGGAGACAGATGTAGACTACTATATATAGTACTACTATAGAGACTGTGCAATGCAGAAATAACGCACTTAATCAAACAACGGATACATCAATAATATTTCATATAATGTCATGTTTGTGTCCGATACAGTATCATCTATCAGATCAGACCCATCTCGGCATTGGTCCAATGCACACATGCTGTTTCTCGACCCATTTTTAGGACAAGTTAGTTCCTTTTAAAAAATATTTAGAACCATAAAATCTTATCTGTATTTCCTCGAAGGGGTGGGGTGGGAGTATAGTACGTACACTCCCTCAATTCACAATTTTTTTTATATATCCTATGGGAAAAGGAGTGTGTCCATTACCATGTACTGAGCATGAATCCAGACTCCTGAGTTTTACTACTGAGAATTTCAAGTTAGAAAAACATCTTTTTTCCGACCGTGGGATCGAACATAAGACTTTTTGATCAAAGGTCACGTTTGCAACAACTTGACCAACGAGGCTGCCATTTTACAAGTAAATTTAAAATTTGGGATACAATTCCTTTAAGCTAAGTAAAAGAGAATGCCCAAAAACGATTCCGCCTCTCTTTTATATTCAAATTTATCTGTTGGAATTGTAATACAATACCTACGTAGGTAACTTTTATTACAGTGAAAGCGTTTAAACAGCGACAGCAGTTCGCTGTTGAAGTCGTGAGAGTAATTTTAGTCAAACAAGCGTCTAGTTACCACGGAACGTAGACTGGCGCGCGGCCAAGCGTCGCACTCGCGCGCTAAGTTGCCGTGTCAATTTGTATAGGAAATACAAAGCCTCTCCGAATACCCTACTTATATTAGCATTGAGAAGCCAGCATTTTTAACTCGAGCTTTAAAAAAATACATAGATTCTTGGTATTCTGTGTTCTCTGCTTAACACATGAGAGACTTGGCGTGATGGTACAGTAATAATTAAATTTTTTATGATTGTGATTTTAATCTGTATAGAAGTTGTGTTAACATAACATCACCCTGTGTTTCGTCAAAGGGGTAGGTCCAAGTATGTAGTACTCCCACATTTCAATTGGATACAAAAAACATTTCAAAAACAAGTGTATAAACAAAATTACATACAACAGATAGAATTCATAACAACCTTCAATATAAACGCTGCTGTATTGAAAAGTTTCTTTATTCTATTACATTAAAAGTTTATTTTTAATGAAAACGTGCTGTTAATAGAGAACTCAAAGTTTGCACAAGAAATTGTTTCCACAGCTCCCCGAGGAAATTTCGTTACAATGGAGCAAGTGGCAACACTGCCTCTGTGGGACACGGCGTTCTGAGCGAATGTTACTTGAATGGTGTATTACGGAAATATCGCTCTGTTAAAGTGTTAATAGTTGGAAGAAAATGAATTAACATTAAAATTATGGAAGTGCGATTGAAAATAATTAATTAAATTTTTTTTGGGAAATGGAATTTGAACAAATTGTTTTACTACACAATAATAAGGAATTGTATAATGAATGAACTTTATGGAGATCTTACTTTGTGAGGGAACTAGCGTAAAGATTTCTAACTATGTATGTACATATAAAGGCTATAATTATCATCCTCATAATCGCCCGGTC
>DWMG01003664.1:0-11667 GCA_018244855.1 Elbella merops
CCCCGGACAAATATTTGTGTTGTGTGCACTAGTATTGTTGTCTCTGGCTGTAGAATGTTCATGTTTCATACAGTCCAGTATTACGAAATGGAAGTCGTAACGAACCTCACATTTCGCACGTCCATCAACGACACGGAAGTCACAACTGAATGACTTCAAGCGACTTGACCGCTTAGTGACGTCATCCTCGCTAACAAGGCTGGGAGCATGGTCGGTTCAAACATTCTGTAATCGCCGCTCAACGAGACAGTATCTCGGATTTGTCCCTCCGTTTGTAAAGTTGCAGTTACCATAATAATTATTCCATAAATATTTTGTTATTCGATAATTATGTATGTTCAACATAACTTTTCAGTATCATTTGCATAATACTCGGCTAATGTCCAAACGACAAACGATGTCAGCTAAATGTATGTAATATTGTGTCGACTCTATTTTATAAACATCTGTAATGTACACAGCTACTATTCAATAAATAAATAAATAAAAATACTTACTATGATCCTTACGCCTTTCCAGTATATATAAATATGTTTCAGAAATTTGTATGTCAGTTCATCAGCTACCATAGCAACAGTTATAGCATAGCATCGGCCTAATTAGGGTCAGATAAGCGAATAATATGAGGACACTGCATTATTTCTGAAATAGTATTATATTGGCTATAGCAGTAATAGCCTTGCGGTTAACAATTCAGGATCTCACTCGGGGGTTTTGGATTCAAATCCATGGCGCGCACCTCTTTACAAAAGTGTGTTTCAAATTTAAATATCACTTGCTTTTGCTTTTCCACAGAGCGCAATCATTGGCGAAATACAAGATAGCACGTGATATTTTTCTTTTATTAAATATTGATTACTGTGGATCACCCTCCGAGCCGCTGGACTGACGACCTGAAAACGGCAGGTGGTAGAGACTGGATGAGATATGCGAAGGATCGGGTGTGGCACACATTGGGATAAGTCTATTTCCAGCAGTGGAATGGTAAAGGCTGATGTGATGATGAAATATTGACCATACACATGTAAATTACAAATTAAAATAATATAAAGACATTTATCCTAATTATTTGGTTTCAGTGGCTTTACAAGATATCTACATAGAAGACCGTAAAAAAAGTTAAAAAAAAACTCTGGGCATTCCTTTTAAAAAAACTCTTGATCACTAAAATATATTAATAGGTCATATACCTTAATACTTAAATACCACTTTTGCAATACTACTTTTTCTTTAATGTACTACTGGGTAGTGCAGCCATTATAATTTCACGACGCCACGTCTCGTACTTCACTTACCCCATAAAGCCACTTTAAAAGGGGTTCAAGTGAGCCTAAGTACCGCTTTTCTGTAGAGTCTTAATTGACACTTAAAGTATAAGATTTCTCATATCTCACTTTAATTACACTATCTTCATTTTACATTATGTTCAAATATTTTCTGAGAGAATTTCAAATACACGGAAGTGTAACAGAGAGAAATAAACTT
Source organism: Elbella merops (assembly GCA_018244855.1). Taxonomy (NCBI): domain Eukaryota; kingdom Metazoa; phylum Arthropoda; class Insecta; order Lepidoptera; family Hesperiidae; genus Elbella; species Elbella merops. The sequence goes on from DWMG01003664.1 coordinate 1,486, forward strand.
CAAAGGGTGGTAGACTTTGAGTCTGAATTTGCGGGAGTAGGTACTAGAGTTGTAGATATAATGGTAGATTTTCAATAGTAGGTCATAGAAGACACGGTAAGATGTAGTACAAAAATATATATATAGTAATTTAAGTAAGTAGTAAGTAAGATCGAGAGGTCTTGGGTTCAAATCCCGGGGTCTTGTTACTATTGGATTTTTCTAATTAAGAATTTTTGATAATGACTCGGAGTCTGGATCTGTGCCCGATGTATGGCAATAGGGTTACCACCATGGGACTTAAACGTAATTGGTGAAACGTGGGAGTATATTACACTCCTCGGCCTACCCCTTCGGGGACTATAGGCGTGATGATGTGGGACGTGGCAGTCAAAATATATGTAGTTATATTTACATAAATAGACATATATGTATTATATATACGTGTAGTTACTTACACACATACGAGTAAGTAAAGACTGGAGGTAGCGGGTTACCTATACACAGAATTCAATTACTGCGACAACGCTAAGATGTCAAAATTCTGGTTACAAACATACCTTTTCCAATTGTTAAGCTTCTGAGTCTCCGAATTTGACTTTATTAACTCCGTAATCCTTTGAGTAGCGTAGATTTACTTTTAAATCCGCCTAAACGATAATGTTCGGGTTTACAGAGTTTGTGTAAGGCTTAGCGAACCTTACATTTACATGAAAAGGTTGAAACCAGTTTAAAATTTACTTTATTAAGTTTTTCTAAAGCACCCGAAGTTTATCTTGAGCTTTGAAAAGAAATTTGATTAATCCGAGTGTATTTTACATGTTTTATTAAAGAAATATTTTCTTGATACGTAAAGGGGGTTATAAGCCATGATTAAATTTTTAAGTTATCAAAAAAGGTTCGCGCTATTGTCTACTTTAAACTTTAAACCTTTGCTAATCAGAGAAGTCGCCCAAGCGTTATCTGCCTAGAGAAAACCTATACTTTCAATGTCCAGGAATGTCCAGGAATTGAGTACGGCTTGTTACCACGATGAAGAGGTATGCACATAATGCTGTTTTACAACAAACCTATAACTAAAAGGTTTTTGAAGTTTCAAAACTATTATTTTTTAAAGAAATAGACTGGTTGTCATAAGGTAAAAACCTTTAAATCAACCCTTAGAAGATATAACGATAATTTTTGTAACCGAAAAGATGATGGCAATACCATTTATCGACCGACAACATTTCAAACGAATGCTTTATACAAGTTGAATTACCGTCAGCCGTCACCTGCTCATAAAAAATCGTAATCAGTATTTTCCACAAACAAGTTATAGCTACCAATATATCATCCTGTCGTTTATATGATCCTTACAAATAAATACATGTACATACACGTCTCTCTGTCACAGTTACTTTCCCGTCGATTTTCCGCAACTCTAGGGAAATCATACGGGATTACTTCCCGCTTTCATTTCGTTTATGTTGCAAGACAATGGCTGTCAGGTCGTCTGTTCAGTTTAATGTACATATATGTGTATAGGTATGTTTCTCTCACTATAGGGTATAAAGTTTCCAATTTACTATTTTATGATATCATCATTACACATTCTTAATCCTTTCTGTCTGTTGTTTATTATTTGACCAGCAAGGCACTAGATGGCATATTTTATACTAGGACCCAAATTCTGTTCTGCTGTTACTTTCTGGCGGTAACAGCTTCATTGGACAAAGTGTGCCAGCAAGCAAATAAAGCCCAGAATCAGTGATGCAGAATGGTCGGAATGATTTTAGGTCCGCTTAAAACTTAAAGACAAATTGAACTAGATCTAGTTATTTTGGCCAATTTGTCGATCAACATAACGGTCACAATGGACACAACGTACACAATAAAATTAGAATATTTCATATCACAGTGTCTCTGTTGCCCTTAAGAACAGAAGTATGTAGGTACATACATTAGTAGCGATGACGCACTCGATTCCTGAATAAAGTAATGTTTCTGAACAGTCTTAGGATCACTTACACGTGGTCATACGATCACAAACTCACGGAAATCTAATACACAACCTTTATAGTTTTTAATTCATTAACCTCCCTGATTTATAAGAAAATTATTGTTTACGATTTGAAAACATTTCGTAAAAGTTTATCACTAAGAAATCCCAAATTATAGATCAAATACTCTGTTCATAGTAAATGTACAATGCAAACCAAATGCTTGACAAGCTAAATTAATACTATTAAAATGATAATCATATTAAACTACTGAATTTATTTTGATTAAATTTCTGTATGAATTCTACACTCGCTATTAGCACTGGCCACTAAAATATTTTCATAATATTCACTTAAATTATCAATATACAAGATCAAAGGTACCATGAATAATATTTAGGTATTAAGTCACGGGTTATCTGCCAACTCGCACTTGGCCAGCGTGGCAGACTATGGCCTTAACCCCCTCAATATGAGAGGAGACCCATATTCCAACAGTGGAATTATAATGGGTCGATCAAGTCACGGGTTAAATTGAAAAATCGATTAAATTGACAAGCAAACCTATGCAAATAAGGAAACATCAACTTCCATGGATCTCGAAAATGGATTCAGTTTGGGATGCTTATATGTACATATATTTGATGTTATTTGCTCTTCAGTTTAAGTGGTTTACACTGCTCCATATTTATATTGAAGACAACACTTGGAAGCAACGTACCCATGAGGTTTGTATATAAAAGTTGTTATGTAGTACTGATTTATTTAATGTTACTATTGATTTTATTCTAGCAGTTGTATCACAAATTAATACTGATTAACAATATTATTAACACGTAACACTAAGGACACAACGTAAGGTGGTATCTAAATCTCGAATTTTACTATTAAATTAAATTAAATAAATAACTAATAAAATCTCGAATATGGTATCGCTATCGCTAATCGCTATGGTAACAACATAACTAGATTATCCTTATACAGGTCGTGTAAATCATAGAAACGGCGATGCCGGCCTCTGTTATTGGCGTTGCGAAATTAAACAACCCTAAATAAATATTCACGATCAAATTTAATATAGTATATAAAGGTGTTGGAACAAACTCGACATACGAGTAGGTACCTTCCGAGGGGTTTCGTAACGGGCGCTCGCTTATAAATTATGGGATATTGTAATTTTAATTAACAAGATTCCTTTTAACAGCAGAACGAGTGCTAACAGACGAGTATTGCGTCTTATAAGCTAATTTTGGAGATTTATTGCTAGAAAATTTTAGTGAATTATTAATATTATTATAAACGCATATATACTCGTATATGATATATTTTATATGACTCAATATAATACTTAGGTTTTTTACCAAAAAGTGGTCCGTATATCATAACATATAAACGTAAATGCTAAATTATTACTACGTATTAAAAACACAAATACATGAATGCTAATATAGGAAACCTAGTCTTTATGTATTACCTATAATTATTATTTTAAAAGATTCTCTGTTTCGAAATTTTATATGCATATCATTGAACTAAAGTTGTACCAAATTAGGCGTAATTGAAAATATTTCAACAGAAGGCTAGATGAGAGACATCTTTAATAGAAGAGCAAGTTTAACGATTTCGACGTAAGGGAAAAGGGGCGAAACTTGACAGAGGACCGTAACCGATAAAAGACTTAGTCGGTACCTGCCCTTATGATAAATCGGCGTGACAATATGTACTTGTGTCCATATTTTAGTTGATAAATGATCATGTTATCTAAGATGCTAACCTTTAATAAAAAAATTACGTGATTTCGAGTACATTGAGTTTATTATTTATTGTATCGTAATGTTAGACAATTGAAGGAGATGGAAAAAAGTTTAAATAAAATTTAGGACATGTTTTATGATATAATCATTAATATTCTTCGTTTTTATCGATGTGTTAAAGTAAACTCTCTCGATAACCTTGGTGGCTGTTATTCTATTTCTAATGTTCCGTTGGGTTTCCCGAGGGATTATGTGAAGATTACGCCTTATAGACAACACGTCTACTGGGTAGTTTTTAAATCTCCCTTTGAACCTTTGACAAGATTTATGGACGGGCTTATAAAAATAACGCCAGTGAGAGTATAGTGGTGGATATCAGCTTTATAATATAACAGTATGGATCCGGATCTTAGCAAAACTGCTGACTGTACTGAAGTTTATGTTTTCAAAATTTGTACAAATATCGTAAGTAACTGCGACGGTAAAAGAAAACATCCTAGGCGAACCTAAAGACTAGATTTCACTGCAATATTATTTAAGGCATATGTAGTCTACCAACCTGTAATTTTCCAGCATAGCAGATTATAGCTTTATTCTTTTCATTCAGAGACTGACTCTGACTTTAACTCCCGCATCCAACAAAGGAACAATAAAAATGTATGTGATGGTTAAATCATAAAATGTATCATCGACCCATTATAATTCCACTGTTGGAATATGGGTCACCTCTTATATTTAGAGGGTTAACGCCATAGTCTACCACGCTGGCCAAGTGCGGGCTGGCAGACTTCACACACCTTAGAAAATATTTTTTTTTTATAAATTCTAAGGTATGCAGGTTTCCTTACGATGTTTTCCTTCACCGTTAGCAAATGATATTTAAATTTAAAACCCACTTTTCTAAAGAGGTGCGCGCCATGGATATGAACCCAGGACCTCCGGAGTTCTGAATTCTTAATCTAGGCTATCACTGCTCATAAAATGTATATGGTGGTTAAATCACAAAATGTATATGATGGTTAAATCATTATTCTTTGAAAACATAATTGAGCTGTTACCATACAACATCCCTGAACATGATGATTAAATGCGAGCAATTTTGATCATAACAATATTTCAGTTCCCAATCAAAACTCGGTGACCCAACGAAAATTAAGTATAATACAGAAATCGATGTTGAAAAAACGTCGCCTGGTGCAAGCATCAAGCTGACTTGAAGAAAATGGAAATCAATTTTCTGAGTCACCGCGTCACTTAATTGACTAACTGATTGACTAGCAGCTCCTCACCGCGTCAGTTATAACGTGAGGTTGTGTTTATTGTGCGTCAGCAAAAATGTAAATAGGCTATTACATTTTAAGTCAAAATAAAACGAAAACGTCATGAATGTGAATAAGCAAATTTAGGTTTCTTCCCACATATTTTATGTTACTGATGTGAGATGTGATTGCTTTTCATTTACTTACATTTCAATTGAACTCTATTACATTATAATTGAAATGTGATTACATTTCAAATCTAAAATAACATTTCTTGTTATTATGAGAGCATAAATGACACGAGCCTGATTACTTTTTTATTAGTTTTGCGGTACTATCATGCTAACCATATAACTTTTTATATGCTATACACTTAATAAATCCTAAGTAAATTTTTCCTTGTATCATCATCACTATCATCATCACGCTGCGTTCATTGCTGGTCATAAGCCTCCTCTGAGGAGCTTCTATCCATGATCCCCGCACTGGGTATGCGAGTTGGGATCGTATTTCTTACGATAATACGGCTTATCAATCAGTCCAGGGATTAGCGTTCTTGACAGCTGAGCGGGGGGCTACAGTTTCGAATCCCATACAGAACATCTAGCTGTAAAATTGTCTAGAAAAAGTGAGCGTGTTTACAAACTTATTATATGTACATTGTTTATCAGTTGTCGAATTTATCAGATGCTAGTGAGCGAATTGTCCTAAGACATTACAATTTTTTTGCAAACCATCAAATTGGTTAACGATAACTAACCGAATTGCAGGCGAGATTATATATTATTATGAGGATAATATTGAGTGTCAAGATGTCATTACTGAGTATTGCTCAGCGATCAGCTGCGGCTGGGCCGGGTAAGTACTGAACTGGATATTGGTTTGGCGTCTAGCCAATAATGTTTCATTTGTAACGGTTATATATTTTAAATACACCTATCTGTATTGGTAACTAGATATCTGTGTAAAGGGAAAAGAAGATGCAATCCATGTGTACGTCATCGCAGCCCAAATGCTACCCGTTGTAAAGTAGATATTTAGATCTAAAATTGTAATAAATGGTTTTGTTTAAAAATATATATAAGATTTCAGGCTCAGAATTTTAGAATCTGTGCTTTAGATTAGTGCCTTATACAGCAAGTAGTGGCTGTGAAGGTGGCTATGAAAACACAGACATTTTTTAATTAATAATATAGAGAATAAAAATATAGGTATGTTCTATTAAAAATCACATACAATCTACTTTAATGAAAGTAGAAGCAGTGAAAGTTCGCCAATACTGCAGGAGGTAGAAATTCTCGGTCTCTGTCCACCACAATGGGAAATAGGCGTGAAATTATGTATGTACGCGTGCAAATCATTGACGTTGATTTTCTTACACTGGTTTACTTATATCATATTTTAGTTTTAATTTAAAATATTGCAAGCATATTTTTGTCGGCAGTAACAATACTAACAAAATAAACGGAACATCATGCCCGTAATTCCAGAGGGGTAGGCAGAGAAGTATAGTACACTTCGACGTTTCACCAGTTACATAATAATATTATAGTGTTTTTACTATGTAGACTTATGATGTAGACGTATATGTATCCAAACGTACACTTATGATGAATGATCTCTGTCGTAACCTACATTCTTGTGCGTCATTTACTTTAATCAAAATCGTGACATGGTTATCTTGTGAAGGGACTTTTGACCTATCTTTATTTTAAGACATCTCCGGTCTGTTCGAGACACGTATGGCTCGGTTTGGTCCTTTCCTTACGGCTATATCATTCTGCTTTATTACACTACATAAAACCTAGTTATTCTGGAACTAAGTTAGACGTGCTAAAAACTATTTACTAAAAGTATCAAAAATGATCGCAGATTCTATCTCAATCTGAAATAAGTAAGAACGTTACTGATTTAGCCAAACATAAACTAGCTCATCTATTACAATGTCGTTTTCATTAAATACTATCCGAATGAACTACTAAGGCCTGAATAAATTCCAATATATTATAATCATAGTATAAGTATATAAACATAAGTATATATAATCAAAGTATAGAAGTGTTACGCTAACCGTACATGAGGCGGGCGGTGGGAAATTGCGCACTGGAATGTCTATTACACAGAACTGCAACAGATATATACACAAACTTAAATTGGGATATAGCCATTTATCCGAATATATACATATTAAGACAGACGATAAAGGACGTACTAAAGTATAAATAGAATAAAAATATAGGGCCAATATGTACGTATATAAAAATTACACATAATCGACTTAAATGAATGTAGAAGCAGTGAAAAAAGTTTGTCAGAACCGTACGAGATAGAAATCCTTGATCTCTATCCACCACAATGAAAAAAAACGTGGATATACGTGTACGTGACCATATGTATGTATGCATGAACATTTTTATGTCAAAATTTGATTTTACCTAGTATATTTATTTGGCAAAGTAACATATTTGTAAGCAAAAGATGGTTGCAAGTGTATTTGCATGGCTCCGTGCATGTATGTTTGTGTGCGTGTGCGTGCACATGCGTGTTGCGTGTTTGGATGCGTGCAACAAACTCACATAAAGAACAAAAATCACCGAAAATCACCGAAATCGTAAATTATTCTTTGTTATTCTTGAATTTTAATAATAGACCCGTCGTCTAATATATATGGGACTTGTAATGTATAAAATATATAAGCTCTCCTCTCTTCGTCGCTCTCTGAGTCGCTCTCTTCAATGTGACGGTGTGCCAGTACAATCGATGGCTGCAGCTGCTCTCACAGCTCTGTTCTAATGCAGGTGTCGTTTTGTCGCCGCGTACTGGTACCGTATATTATAGTTAAACAGTTGAAACCCACAATTTCGTTCGTTAAAGGGAAACAGATTTCTCCAAGCCGATATTTTCTGTAAGAAACTCACTTTTGTAGATATAATCTCAACCGTTGTTTATCGTTCATACAACAGCAATATAAATTGAGCTAATGTCCTTAGTAGTTTTGGTACTGCAGTTCGTCTTATAAACAACTTTTATTAACTGAACTAACACCACTGACAACCTACAATTCTTAGGGTCCTGTTAGAATTCAGTTGCAAAAATCTACGGACGGCAGTAGCCAATTGTGAGTACGGCATGCTAGTTTGATGCTTTCGTCATAAAATGATAATTCATAAAAATCAGAATAGCACCGATGCAGTACCTGGTAATAAATAACAATAAATAACACATATAATCCTATGATTTATTAGCATTTTACTGGAAAATATTATTGTCAAAATATATATTTGCTGCCACAGTCGCATATAACTGCGCAAGTTATAAGTATAAAAGAGCTCGCACATAAAATGTTCGTACCTATGATTTTGAAATCGCAAACTCACCTATGTCTGTCCTCTAGCCATACGTTTTGACATTTTCCGAACAAAATTTCAACATCCGTCGGTCTTGATTTACTGTGATGGACGTCCTCGTGCGACTGGCTTAAGCGAATGCTCAATGCTATGTGACAAAAAAGCAATAAAAATTTTTAATCCGTAGGTGTTTTTTCAATCTCCACCCACAGATACATATGCCAATGTTTCTGAATGCTTTGTGTGTTTTAATTGCTCGCCAACAATTCCCTAACCCATTATACTAGTAGTTATAAATCTAAGTTTAGTGTATATGATCGAGCAAGTTGTTTGTGGTGAAGTAAAAAATAACAGGTACTTACTATCTTTGTGCTATTTGTGGAGCAACCTACAAGTAGTTAGAGCAATAGATTTGATATTTACATGCAACGTAACATGACGCTACTGTGTGATGCTACGTTGCCGTGTACTACATTCCTCTGCCTACCCGATCGGGGATTACAGGCATAATATTACGTTATATTTAGGTCTGAGGGCGGTGGTTAAGACCATGTGATTATTTTAGCGACGAACGGTTATGTACATCAGGTTTTGCTTTCGGATTTTAGAAATTTTCTATTACTTGATTTCCGATATAGATATTGGAGTTTACAGCCCTTCATAACTATAATGTATGACATACGTGCACACACATGCGGTAAATATTATTATTAAAATGCAGAAGAAGCAGACCAAAAAAAATGTGTTTTATAATTTTTCACCCTACCCAAATGTCTTTTATATTGGAATGAACACGCTGATTTATATTTCCTGCCATTCTCTTCGGAGTGGTTTTCCTATTTATTGCTTTGTTTTGATACCATAATATTTATTTCTCTTTCCATCTTGTAAAAGCTCGCGTTAATATACGTTCGTCTGTAAACTCTGAAAGTTTACGAGTGTAACCGAAATATATTGTCCTAGTGCCTTGAGTATGTAACTAATAGGTCTCTCGGAGTACATTTAAATACGCGTATAAATTAAACAATTTAAAATAAAACTTATTTTGGTAAGGTAAATTACATCAAAGATTTTTTTTAAATATTAAGTAACAGGCCGACGACCCGATGAAGACGGCGTGGAAGCTGCTGGATTCAGAAGGCCCAGGACCGGAAGGAATGACGCCAATTATGGGAAGCTTATGTCCAGCAGTGGACATCTAAAGATTGATGATGAAATAAACAGGCCGCAGTGAAAATTACCAATAGAATCTGCAACTTTATCATAAACAGAACTATAAGAATAGTGACGTGTTTTATAAAAAATATATTATATTAAAATTATAATTATATAAAGTGCCATTAAGGGTTACCGAACCACCTTAAAATCTTAAAGCATCTACGAAAACTTGAGGAACATTCGAGAAAGATTTAAGATATAACGGTATTCAACAACGAACAGCAATTTTACCGTACAATACAAAGTTTGTCTTGAATTAGCATTTTTATGATGCAGTAATCCCATCCAACGATGACGTTCTGGATAAATCCGACATCTTATCATCCAAAGCTGAACATTTAATCGGTTTTATGAATAAAAATGTAAATTTTAATTACATTACTTTCACAGCTTTATCACTCAAATTTTCTTGAGAGCAAACGTTTATGACGTCTTCATGTGCCGGATCTCCTCCAGCTTCATCTTTCAGTATGTCGCACATGTTTATACACGTACACTTATAAAATAAGAGATGATTTGTATCAATTAAAGTAGCATGGTATGACATTGATGTTCACAAAGATTTTTTATTCTGGCTTAAGATGAATAATTTTAGTGTTAATGTTTAAATTAGAAGGCATCTGATAATCACTTTGCAGTCCTT
>DWMG01003665.1:0-11666 GCA_018244855.1 Elbella merops
GACATAGGCCTCCCCAAAAGGGGGTTTATGCCCGTAATCTCCACGCTGGGCATGCGGGTTGGAGATCGCAGGGCACTACTTTTCGCACCGCCGACGCTGCTGCCCGTCGGCGGCCAGGGCATTTAGCCGTGCCTATTTCGGCTGCGCTATACTGCAGTCAGCCGGTAGGTCAGGTACAGTTTATTGTCATATAAATTATAAATTAAATTATTATTATAAAATAAAAAACCTTATTACCTGACTGATATAGTTCAAGTCTGACTGCAGTGATGAAACATTGACCCGCCCTCTCGACAAGTACGTCTGCAGCAGGATGTTGACCTTCCAGTGTATGTCCTCGGGCGGGTCCTCAATACGCAACTCGCAGTATTGCTCTTTCAGGTTCCATAGTTCGGAGAGTTCTTCCTTTCTCAACTGCAATGGTGGTAAACATTCATCATTTATTGTCGTAACATGTGTCGACTAAAATAATACATTAACAACATCATCCGCCTGCCTAACTCCACTTCTAGACATACTTAGGTCTCATAATTAATTATAACAACAGATTGTTCTAGTCAAAAGTTCCCTCGCTTTTTGTTGTATACCTTAAGCTGCTGGAAGTCTGAACATCTTGTCAACATTTCCAGTATGTAGCCTTGCGTCATTGACTTCCTGACCATTGAGTTGAACACTTCCATGGTCTCCGATGTTATGTAGTAATGACTGGCTGTGCGGCCCAAGTCTGTGTGACAAGAAAAACAAAAAAAAAATGGTTTAATAATACTGACAACACTGAAAAAATACATATGTACGAGGAAAGAACTCTTATGAGATATTTAATTAAAATACCAAAGACCAGCCTTATGACATTATATAAACTATATGTTTTACAACAATACATACTATATTTCCAAAATTACTAAATGTTTCGCTATCTTGCTGGTAGAGTGATTGCAAGCGCAACTACTGATTGAGAGGTCCTGAGTTCATAGATCGGGAGTCTATCCGGATATTTAAAATTATATTTTCTAATAGAAATTTCTAGTAGTTTCTCGGAATCTGGTTTTGTGTCAGGTCTATGACAACAGCTTTACCATCAATTTCATTGTGGGACGAAAACGTAACTGGTGAAATGTGGGATTGTACTACACTCCTCTGAATACCTCTACTCGATTACAGGTGTGATGGTAAGTTACGTGTTGGTGCGCATGTACCCGTGATGTTGAGGTCGCCCGTGCGTTCGTTGTAGCGCAGCATGTGCGTGCGGTCCAGCTGCATGGCGGCCGCCGTGATCAGCTCCCGCCGCTTGCTCTCCAGCATCGGCTCCTCTTGCACGTCATTGTACGTCAGCCCGTAAACCTGCACCACACAACAGTGAAAAGCCACTGTTTAGGTAATTTTTCTTATCATCCCGTGAGATTCTATTGACCTACAAGACTATTGCTATTAAATGATGACTAGTTTGTATAGTTATCAACAAATTATTTTAATTGATTATTTGATATGTGGATTAAACGAAAAGAGTCACCATCGGCCTACTCAAAAAAAGAAATATTATACAAAGAGAGCACTGCCATTAAATTACCAATGGATTAATCCTCATACGAACGAAGAGGTACGTGTAACTGAGCCATTCGACAGCTTCGTCGATGTTGGCAACGGTGCCAAGCGCGACCTGAAATAATAGCAGAGTATAACAATTATAATATCAGTTCAATCAATGCATCAATCACCATGTTGGACATAAGCCTTCCTAATGAGTGCCATCACGCAAATACAAAGCAATGTAAATAAATACGTACATATGTAAAACTACTTCGATTTAGAAAAAAAAACAATAGCCAATCATTTACGATAATCGATTAGATGAATAAATATGAAAGTGACCTCAGCGTTCAGGTTGTCCGCCAAGAGGTTGATGAAGTTGCTCTCGATGGGGAACTGGTTGGTCATAGACTTGAGGTAGTGCGCGAGCTTGTCGTGCGCCGTGATGATGACGCCCGTGCCGCTCGAGTCGAACTGCGGCCGCCCTGCCCGCCCGAAGATCTGCAGCACGTCCAGGATGCTCAGGTCCACGAACGTGCCGTGGCTCTGGTCGTAGATTTCTGTGCCCTGCAACGCATTTTAGTACTTTCAGATGATGGATCATGTTAGGTACACCTAATGTTCCTAATTTAAATATTATGAACAACATGGAAAAATCTAGAAATCGTCTATACCATTGGATTATTTGATGATATAATTCAGTGATATGAATCGGAATTAATATTTATTTGTTTGTTTGTCAGAAGGGTAATTGTAGCCAGATTGAAGTTTTTCACATGAAAATAATCGGTCAATGCAGTTTAGAATCCTTACATCTAACATCCATTAGGTACAAATCAGACATTGCTTTCAGGACCGAGTGGAGAACTCAATGTTTAATACGAGTATACTCGTAGGGTGATATTTTGGTTTTGTTGTCTAAACACACTGATGTACTTAATATATGAGGCAAAATAATGATAACTCACTCGAATGATGACAGCGTGAGCAGGCAAGTTTACACCCCAAGCGAGTGTGGAAGTGCACACCAACACCTTGACATAGCCTTCTGCGAAATATTTCTCCACCATGTTCCTAGAATACAAATAACATTTCGATTATTAAAACCTTTTATTCGATTAAAATATTAGGCATTCGGTGCTTTTTGCCAAGGTCTTTAATACGATAGCTTGCAGCGCTGAATTTAAATATCGTCTAATGTACGAAACTCACCTATCACTCCTGAGCATACCAGCGTGGTGGCACGCGAAACCGAACGCGAACAGTTCACTCAACACCTTATTAGGACTGCTGCACATCGATTTCTTCGCCTTCAAGAACCCAGCGGAATCTTCTGGCTCAAAGTGTTTCAAGTGGCCTTTTTTCTGGGCGAGCTCCTTCAGCACCATGGCGGTCTGGTGCGTCGCGTTACGGGCGTGCACGAACACCATCACCTGGTGGCCTTTCTGCACCATGTCTGCGGCTTTGTCGTAGCAGATCTCGTTCATTGTGGTCATCTGGGAAATTTTCAAACTATACAGTGCTGTCCCGTTATTTGAGTAGCTCCTTGGTGCGGTGGTTAGTGAACCTGACTGTTGTACTGGGAGTCATGGGATTGATTTCCAATCAGAATAAATATTTGTGTGATTAGCAAGTTCTTTGTCTGTTTAACATCACGCCTGTAAACCCCGAAGGGGTAGGCAGAGGAGTATAGTACACCCCCACGTTTCACCGTTTGCCATAAACCGGGCACGCGTCCAGACTCCGAGTCCCTACTAGAAATTCTAAATTAGAAAAATCCAATAGTACCCGCAGTGATAGCCTAGTGGTTAAGAATTCAGCCCCTCACGCCGGGGGTGCCGGGTTCAAACACGTGGCGCGCACCTCTTTACAAAAGTGCGTTTTAAATTTAAATATCACTTGCTAACGGCGAAGGAAAACATCGTTAGGAAACCTGCACACCTTAGAATTTATAAAAAAATATATATTTTCTAAGGTGTGTGAAGTCTGCCAACCCGCACTTGGCCAGCGTGGCAAACTATGGCCTTATCCCTCTCAATTTGAGAGGAGACCCGTATTCCAACAGTGGAATTGTTGTAGTTGAAAAAAAAAAGTTCATGGACCAGTTTCTGATGTACATTGGATTAAATTTGTCCTTTTTTAATTTGTTCTCTTCCTAAATTATTTGCCTTGTACTATTTGTATAATACTCGAAAACCCCTTTTGTGTATGGAATATGTTTGTTTTTAAATTTATCTGTGCTGGCTACATGTTTGCATGGTTTTGTGTGCAATTAATCGATACAGTTGTATTGACTAAAAATAGTGTGATGGTCAATTCAAACGTATTCTAACTTTTACGAGAGTCGTACTATGGAATACATATATTATAGCATTTTATACATAACGCAAGTGTAAACTACGTTTTGCGAATTATCAAAATAAACTTATATACCGGATAAGAAGAAGAATTGATATTCTTTTTCGGAAGCCTTCTTATTGTTTTGTAACTTCAGACTACGATTACTAGTCTTATTCCGATCTAGATCAGATCCATTAGTACAATTATAAACGAGAGCATAGCTAAGGATGACATGCTAGTTTAGATGTCATCTATCATCCAGAACGAAATTAAATACAACGTTAGGTACTTTCCCATGAGAATCTCGCAAATAGGCATTCATCACCTTGATAAGATCCGGTCGAATGGAAATTTTCTCATCAGAATGTTATTCGTAACGTCGTCTTATCAAGTATAATGCATTGATAAAATACCCGTTGATTGTGTACATGATCCGACATTTCAACTTCGCGACAACCATTGTATCAATGCTTCAGTTTTTCATACTGATTGAATTAAGATAACAATAAGTGATTAAATTCTTAAATAGCCAGCCAAATGCGAGCGATAAGAATAAAATCAATTTCGAAAGGTCACAGTTATTAAAAGATTACATTTTCATGTTCTCAGTGTGATAGGTATGAAAATAATACAGCTGTAATAGCAGTTACAAATAATAGAAGACTTAAAACATTACAAGTCTAAATTCAGCTTGGTGTAAGTGCATATTCAAGTGTAGTAACGCGAACTAATAAGGAGTGAACTTAACAATGACGTCGTGACACTGTCTTTATTTGTTCTAGTATTAAGAGCATAAAAAATGTTTAAACAGTAATCACAGGAACTGATGTCGCAATGTGTTTATTCAAAACTACATATAATAAAACTAAAAGAGAAAGAATCACGTACAGAACAATAAACAGTGAGTTTAATGATATGATATGTCAGCCAACTGCGTGTAAACACTTGATAACTCATCATACATTGTACAAATAGTCAATCACTCGAAGTACATGCTACGGAGCCCTTCACTCCTGTTGTACCTCTTGAGCACGTACAATGGGTATGAACTATATCATCATGTACTCGTATATATTCATTGTTCCATACAAGTGCTTAAATTGAGAGTGTACTATAGTATTGAAATGCAAAATAAAGCCAAGAGCAAGCGATTGGCTGATAAAGGTCAGTCGTTGCAGATGAGTCCGTACAAATGTAAAGGCAATCCTTTATATTCGTATATAAAATATGTATTGAGCTCGTTTTGCGTACGTACAAATTTACAATGTAACGAGTCTCTTAATTGTTCAGAGTACTATCTATAACTTTTAATACATCAACAATACAGGGGCTCGCTGATTTTAGTTATCAGTTTTATCAACATTGTAAAATATTTACAAAATGGATCTAATTTGATGTTCTATATTCTAGTCTGGTATTCTAAATATTTTTCTAATTTAGAATTTCTAGTAGTGACTCGGAGTCTGGATTTGTGCCCGGTGTATGGAAATAGGCTCACCATCTATTCCATGGGACGTAAATGTAACTGGTGAAATGTGGAGGTGTACTGCACTCCTCTGCCTACTTCTTAGGAGATTACAGGCGTGACGTTATGTTTTTAGTCAACTATTGATACTGCGTAAATAAAACAAGTTTCATGTTTGTTTGGTATTTGTTTAAAAAAAAATGACGAATATTATTTTTAATGGATCTCTATTAGTTGAATGTCTGAAAACAAATTAGAATAAAATAAAAAATTATGTATAAAAGAAACATTCATATTGAACGCTAAAACATACGTTTTATTTATAGATACTTGTCTATTTGGCGATAAGAATTAAACTTAACTGCGTACAACGATTTTGAACAGCGATTACATAAACTGTTTCAAATTGATGCGAACATATTCGAGCGAAACTGCAGACTTTAATGAGTGGTTTCCTTTCAACTACAGTGCAATTGGCGAACGATCTTATTATGTATTTAAGGGTAATTTTGTAGTAGACACTTTAGTGGAAATGGATAATTACGAAATCTTATGTTCCCTATACTGAGTGTGCTGCGTCGAACATTTTTATGAACGATTTTAGCGAGACGTAAATTTAATGGTGTTTCATGGGGAAAGTTTCCATCAACATTACCTTTCGCCGAACAAAACACTCTCTTTGAAATACATGGATGGTGAATTACGTATTTTACAAGCAACTTTCGCGTTAACCGCAAAGCCTAACAAAATCACTATAAAGCCGGTTCTAACAATGCAACATAAAATGCTCATACAAGCGACTGGCAACACGGTTCGGCGCGCCACGTACGAGTACGTAACACGAAAATGGTCTACACCCTAAACCTGATACCGGACCCGCGGAACCTGTTCCGTAACACCGTGCCTACCCCTCACCAAATCCCCTGACCTTGGTCGATTTCATCTACATGCTCAATACATTGCTGCATTTATTCATAAAACCCTGTTTAATGTTTGAGCGGTATCGCAATGAACGTTGTTTGAATTACTATAGCTGTACATCCACAACTTAAAGAGATGTATTTGGGTCCAGGAACAGAAAAAGACAATTTATTGCTGCGCCTTCACCGTTTCGTATCATATTACTGTAATCGATGGATCGATAAAAATTCTAAACGTTTTCTGATTGCGCCTTATAAATATTTGTATCGTCTTTGAATTAAATTAATTTGCTTCAGTAAATACGCAATATTGAACTCACATAACGTGTTTGAGGTTTTGATTCGACATAAATGTTTGACCCTGTTTATTAATGCGTTTAATTGCCTGTTTATTGAGGTTCTAAAATTAATGTATCACGCAACAACTGTTATTTTTGCGGTCGGTACATATTTCAACGAAACCACAACAAAAATTGGGAGCTCGCTTCATTGGATATCGACCAAAATATTGACGTCATATTATTATTAGTTGCAAATTAATAAGAAAGTGAAAGGACATTGGAGTGGAATGCAAAGTTGTTCTTAAGATACGTTCAAAAATGACCTGTTAATGCATACACTATATGCATTGAGCGCATATGTTGCATCAAATACAGCCAACGTGTCACCTGATCCTTACAAAACATCTGCCGAAGAGTATAAAAAATGTTACAACAGAGCGGCGGGATAAAAAGGAGCAGTTAAGGGAATACAAGGCTGGATTGAATTGCATTTTACGGATGGCTGAATCGAAACGGGACAAAAAGGTTCGTTCGCCCTATTCGAGCTATTGCAACTCGTGAAGCTTAATTACGGAGCGTATATTTACGTTCACGTAAGTACCTGTTTCCGCTTACGCATTCCGAAAACTCGGCTGTCCACCGTGATATAGTGTGGTGCTTATCGAAGTTTATTCGTTTCGTTTCTGCGTGTAGTAATGCAATACGTGTGGTTATTCCGATATTTCCGGTTGTAATGGTTTCAGGTTAATATTACATAAATATATTGTCAACAAAGATTTTGTCATCGTACGCATAAGTTTTTTTTCCATTCTGATTCACTGGCTCCTCCAAGTTTTTTCTACATATTTGTTTATGGAATAGAAGTTATTTGAACTATTTATTCTAAAGTTATAGAACAAAAACCAAGCATCGAATTCATCCCAGTTATGTGGTTATTTAATACGTATCCCACTGAAAGTTGCACCATGGCGCTGAAGCATTCTAAATAAAATAACAGTTGGTACCTAGATGCTAAATTAGTGTCAAAGATGGAATTTATAAAAGTAAAGTAACAAAGACCGTTTTCCACATTTAAATATTTTTAATTATTTCTATGTGTCGATAAGAATCATCTTGCATTATTGCCAACATCGCCGCTATTCATTGTTTAATGGACACTTAAAATTCCAAGGCGTTTTACTTTTGCGCGGTGTCCGGTTGACATTAACTTACGTAGCTGTTCCCACCGAGTTGTCTCGCCTTGGAGACGTAATGGCAACGGCAATGCGTTCATTATCACTGGCCAACGCGAGTCAAGGTTCTCTTTCATTCATTAGATTCCCACGAAGGAACTCGACGAGAAAGCTCAGGAAATTTGCTTTGTAGCTTTGATTTCGTTAAACAAATAGAATTCGAGTGCTTTAGAGTTCTGTGCTGCGCTCTTGAAGCTTACCATAGAATAGCATGGTTTGACAGTTTTTATATAGAATAATACTTCTTCTTATGATTATACATTAAGTACATAAGATCGTTACTGACTTATGACATGGTCGACGCTTTAAAGAAACATTTAAAGATCAAATTCCATGAGTGATTACATCACACCGGAAACAAATAGTCATGTTAACTAATAATGCAAGTAATCCAAGTCAATATAATAAACTACTTTATGTTTCCTGCGTCTTGCTGCAGCCATTAAATATTTGTCTATCTGGATAACTTTCTACAGTTTAGTACAAGTAACCATACAGAGACAAATGATGTAATTTCTTCTCTCAACTATAAATTTTACTAGTTGTTACCCGTGATTACACCCAGGTGGAATCGATGTAATATTGTTTCGATTAAAAACAAATATCTACACTTGGAGAAGAAATTTCGCTTCTAATTCAAATTGGAAGAAAGTTTAATATACCTAAAATTGTATCTCTATCATATAATGTATATTATTCTCCTATTTAATCGCTTTATTTGAACAGCCTCTATCCTTGGTCAAAGCTTAAAATTATATTGATTTGGTTTGATTGATTGATTGATTGATATTTACAACTATCACCATATTAAACTTTATGACAGTGGAGCCAAAGGTCTGGACATGAAAGTAAAATTTCGTAACCTTGTCTTTAAAGTGTCTTAGTAAAGTACCTTTAATGTTGCTATTTAATTATTTTAAGTTTACATAGAATAGGGATACAGCAAGGAAGTATACTATGACCCATAAACATAATGCATTACATGAAGTATGATTACATGAAATGAATCCGTTTAAATTAAAACTGCCTGAGCTATTAAAACTAGTCGTGAATGAATAGCCAGTAGGTCGTAATCATTAGCGTGCCTCCGTACTTGCAATTAACCATCGTTACTGTGACGACGCGGTGACTAATTCTCTCGCTCTCTGGACGTCTTTGTTAGTGATTCCGAGCTCACATTGTCAGTACAAAATTACTTAATCCAAACTCTTCGTTGAATAAAGCGCTTCAGTACATTTTTAAACATCAGAATTTTATTCTGTTTCATATCAAGTTTTGTTGAAATCTATTGAATACTCTCTTTGAAATACTTTTATCATGTGCGTTACGTTTTCCACTCGTTATTTGCGTCTTAATTTATACAATGATATTTTGATAACAACACTCTCAATTGATTTACAAGCCAGTTCTTACGGTTTGTACCTTTTTGGTTTTTAAAAACATTTTAGATTTTCTATTTACGGAAATACATTTATCAAAAAAAACATATATCACACAATACAAATTGGTTGCCGTATAATTGTCCTCAACATAAAGAGGAATGTCTTATGTGCCTGTATCCATTCTGAATCTTAATAGCGCAAATTCTGCTTAATTTCAAATTGATAATTTCGTAATTTATGAGATCTCACCGGGCACTTGTTTAAATCTTTTTGTCTTGCCCCAATAGCTCCAGTTTTTAGGTTAGTTTGTGTTACAATTATGACTAATGAGCGCAGGCCTGGCTTTGTTTTGTCAACTGACTAATTGTTGAATCATACATGATTCTTAGCATTCATTACCAAGGTTTTGATAACATTGTCTTAAATCCAAACATAATATAACCACATTTCGGTATATGTACCTACTATTATCGTACTTTATTAATATATGTAACCACTTCAAAACACGAAGTTTTATAATATTAGTAAATCCAGTGTTTCATACGACGTAGTAAGCTTTGCTTTTGCAAATAATGTACTTCGTAAACCAAACTCTCTATTGCAGAATATGCAGATGTCAAGAGGAAAACAAACAAGTGAAGTATCGCAACTTCCCATACGTAGGACTTTGCAAATCGCGACGTGAAATTATATGTTGTGTGGAAAGCAAAGCAAAGAAATATATAATATCATAGCAAACCAACTTAATGACGGTGCATAGGTGTGTACAGATCAATGAACCTCCACGCATTACGTAATTAGATTTCGTCTCGTACATTTCAATGGTGAAGTAAGCTTGCCGTATTAAATTGAAGTCTTTTCGTAAATTTTAGAAGAAATGTCTACTATATCTCATTCTTATATCAAATCTTATCATTGTCGTGGCGTAACAGCATAAATGCTGATTTGTTACGAAATCTTATGCGTACGCGTACCTACATTTAAAAATATTTTTATGCATTCACTTTATAGGGGATAAGAAGTTTTATATAATTCAATTTAAAGAAGAAAGTCGTTTATATTTCCTTAAAGGGTACCAAGAACGATTTCAAAGTAAACAGTGTAATGTGACAAGCATCATTTTACGCTTGCTTGTTATATGTAAACGGCATACGTTTGTTGTTTCAAATTTTTGTATACAAAATGCTATAGGTAACCTAAATATTCTATCGAAATTTAACATCCAGTATTTCATCGGATAGGCAAGAGAGGAATGAAAGAGCACTGGTCCGATGACGACGCCTCGTTAAAATTGTGGACAAGAATATTTAAAACGTTTTTTATATACATTTTGAGAGCGTAGCGAAAGCCTAACGAGATGAAAAGTTTTTAGGAGCAATTTCTTTGAAGTTATACTCGTGTTACGACACTACGTTTGAGGTTGCTTTTACCATGATGTTGCTGGTAGGTACTAATATACGTTCAAATATTTTAAAATGTTGTTTGTTAGTACAAACCATGTTTTTGAGGCAACGCTGGAAATTTGCAAGCTACCATTGATTATATAAATGTACTAAACGGGTTTACACTTATGGCGACCGCTATAGAAATCAATGGCCATGAAGTATTTTTTGATCAAATGTTTTGTAAGCATCA
Source organism: Elbella merops (assembly GCA_018244855.1). Classification (NCBI taxonomy): domain Eukaryota; kingdom Metazoa; phylum Arthropoda; class Insecta; order Lepidoptera; family Hesperiidae; genus Elbella; species Elbella merops. The sequence goes on from DWMG01003665.1 coordinate 10,783, forward strand.
TGATCATATTATGTTTCAAGTGCTATGGACTGTCTGGCTGTTTGGATATCGATTTTTGACATTGAAATAATAAATGAGTCTAATTTATATATATATATATCTCTCTTTCTGACATTCTTTCTTTCTATTTAAATCTCCTCATTTTAAAATCCTGCTTTAACATTATGAATATTACATTGGATTAGATTGCCATAATTGCATGGATACAAAGTGAAATTAAAAATTTCATAAGTGAAAGTTGAGCATTACGAACCACCGAAACAGTCGACAATTACCGCTTTTGCTGATCTGGTACAGATGTTGTTATCAATTAGACAAATTATGTAACTATCTGCTGGGACATAGCAACCTTTCATTCAAGCCATTACAATTGGGTTTATCTATACTTTTAAAGTTTTTACGTAATTATGTTCACAGCATCTCTTAGTTAGTACTTCACAAGTCATGCTGCTTTTGAGCACAGCAACTCCAAGTGAAGATAAGAATTAAATTAGAAAAATTGGCGCAATGTGCTGTTTAAGAACATTTAATTTTCGGTTTGCACTACTAGTGTTTCTGTGGCTTTGTTTGTGTTCCTGGGGAATTGAGTGATTTTCGCGCTGGAAAATATATATGTACTACATCATGCTTCTGCGATATAGTTTCGTGAGTTTTGGCGATATAAGCCAAAACGCAACCACACGGAAATTTTATATGTATTTCTTCAAATCTGTATCATATACGTATATTATTATTATTTCTAAAATATATTATTTCATAAATTTTCTTTTGTTCCTACGTAACTTCACGCCTGTAATCCCCGAAGAGGCAGGCAGAGGAATGCAGAACACTTCCACGTTTCACCGGTTACGTTTACGTCCCACTATGGAATTGGTGGTGAGCCT
>DWMG01003666.1:0-11666 GCA_018244855.1 Elbella merops
TTAAAATATTTTTTTTAAAATAATTTAATAATCCTTTTAGGTGCCATAATGTTTTAAAATAATATTTAATATTTTTTTTTTGTGTACTTTACACGTCTATGTCATTTTGTTAATAATTTCTATCAAGCTTTTTGGAATGACTTTTAAAGTGAGGTCGTTCATAATAAAAATATAAAGCCTAATATGATACTGAAATTAATTTTATGGCTGGAAACATTCTGTATTAATAAGAAATGGTTCAAACACAAAAATATTATAATTAAGCTAATTGAAAAAATGTCTCTGGGTGCAACATAACTCATCGCGTAATGTCCTCGCGTTACTATTAATGTTTCTTCATAAGATTGGGGTTTTAAAAATGGTAATTAAAAATAGATTCCTGTAAATGAGTTTCGTTGGGAGAAATATTTTTATTCGGGCTTTTCGTTTTCGTTTCACGGAATAATTTTGTAATCTTTATTTTTAACATAATTATGTCTTAAAGAATTGACATAAGTATATATTTAAATATGCATTAATACCTCGCCGTGAGTTGTGATTTAAATAATGGATCAGCAACACACCCAGAACATAAATATATATCAACAATAGTCGTTAACGACTTATATGCAAAAAAAGTTAGAAGAATGATTACATGAACAGAAAATATTTTTGAATTAAAACATTACTTTTCAATTATATACACGCACATATGTTTTAGAACTTTTAAATACTGGTTATATAAAAATGAGTTATTTTGATTATGATGATATTAAAATCCTTTTTTTTTGATTGATTTATTGATTGTGAGTTCATGATTTTATAGGCATCAATTATTACCGAAAAATAAAGTTGCCACATTAAACTAATTACATATTTTTCTTACAGGTAAGTGCATGGTACGAATACACAATAACATTGCAGTGCCGTAAGTAAAAAAAAATCCTCACATTTTGTGTATTTTTTTTCACGTAGTTCTTGGTATCAAACTGAATCATATGATAATTTAGACATACATCTATGTGCATATTAGTGAAAGTTGAAGAACTTTGCACAACATAGATATTTCTCATTCACGACGTTAAGCTCAAACAAATGCGAAACAGATTTTTCTGCAAATGAATGAGTTAGCTTGAATAAAGCCCGCCACGCACGGAAGCGGCGTGGTTAATCTGCGTGGACTGAAAGCGGCATTATGCGAGAAAACACCCAAGTGGGGTATCTCGGCTTTTAGCGGAGAAAGTTTCGCTTGAGTACGGTTTATACTGCATTACGTGAACAATGTGCATTCGTTCGTTAATGACGTATCGAACTTACATTTTCGTAAACAGAAAGGACTTTTTTTAGCTCACTTTGGATACTTATTATTATTATGTATGTTATTCCTGTGATGCTCAAAGTTCTCGCGAAATCATAATAAAATAGTTTGTTTTCTACAAATACAATTGAATTGAATATTTAATTAATGATTGAGGTAATTAAGTGATGTGTGTTAATGTGTTTTTTATTGATTGTTCTCCGTGCACTTGTGAGAGTTTAGTTACACATAAAAATAAAACACATCGTGTAGCTGTATAAGTTTTGTAAGTAGTGGCAATAATGGAGCTGCTAAGAACCTTATTGATAGGAAAAAGGTTCAAATGTCCTTTCATTAATCAGGGAATACTGGCCGAGGTTTAATTTTTAGACTGTTAGAATGTAAAGAAAAGAGACATTTTATACTTGAATGTAAGAAATATGCGGATATACTGCATAAAAACAATTAGAATACGAGAAAGGCTCAAAATAAAAATAAAGAAGGAACAACAAAATATATAAATATAGTCATAACAATACAATTTTTATTTATGAACTGTCATGATAAATAAAAAAAAAGTCATATACAATTTTTACTAAAAATAATGTATAAATAATACCCTGTTTTTTAATTATATCCATAGTACGTGAGCCAACTGAATCGCAATTCATAAATAAAATGGATGCAATGAAACTATGTACTTTGCATTATGGGGAAAAATGTGTGATTTTTTTTTAGAAAATTGTACTATTTATAATCTGTGGAGAACACAAAAACGTACATCAGCTGTCACCAGCGCCATCTATCTCGCGCGCGGCCGAGCGTGTTTCGCGCGGAAATGAAGGGCGGCACGCGACCTGCATGTGTACGTGCCCTTATTTATTCCTTTGACTTTACAGTGATAAGTAAGAGCTATGTCATAGACTACTTAGCTTAAATTTAATCATGGACCAATTATGTTTAAACTCCTTTATTTTCTGCTTGCGTTCATTATTTTAAGCTTTCAGCTGCCCTAATAAGAGTCTAGCTTGCTTTATTAACAAATTTTGTTTGATTATAAAAAATACCTATAGGAATGATATTTAGCAATACTTATTTTTATATTTATAAAATGAGCAAGTAGGCAGCTATTTGTGGTTGAATTACCGTCGTCTATGAACATCTGTAACCGATCTTGATTCGATTTTTAAGAACAGTATAGACAGTGGCAAATAATTTACTTGGTAGATTGTTAATCTGAATATTACTTGGAATAAATTAATAACAGGAACACATAAACACGATTGTTAGTAACTCAGTTTAGTACAGGTAAATACAAAAGTGATAGGTATCGGTCCTACGCAGAGCTTATTTCAGAAGTGTTACTAATTTTTAGAAATGAGACTCTCTTCTACAAACACCTGAAGCGGCTTTTAATCTTCTTTAGTCTTCAATGGGATACCAAAAATCTTTTAAGTCTGTGACATATGACGGTGACAGTATTTTATAATACAAGTGACCTGAGACATACACACGTCGGTACATACGAAGAGCTGTAGCAAGATGCTGAAATATATCCATCTGCCCACTTTAGTTATCTTGGAGCAATATTATCGCTGGGAACAATACGGTTTACTCCGTGGACTTGTAAACTTCTGACAATTCGTTGACCGTTATCAGCCATTCTAGAAGTCCAAGACTTCCCGCTGCTCGGAGACATTAAAATGCTGCTCATGTCAACTTCATGGATTCTGCTATAAGACAGAAAAACTTCCTGCTGCTCGGAGACATTACAATGCCATTCACGAATCCATGGCTTTAATAGAGTAGGAACACGAGCAACCCTACGTGAAATGGCGTGGTGTCACCATAAACCGCGCGCCGTACCAGCTGGCGATATCGAAGAGATGACATTAAGATAAAGGTCGGGACGCTATCATCGCTAATTAACGCGGTGACTATTTACAAATAAGTGCGATAGCCACTTTCTCTTTATCAACGAATAACAAGTTTATCGGGGACAATGCTCTATCGGAGCGAGTAGCGACTTCGCGGCAGGGTTGTGCACCGTGAGGTTCATTTGGTCTTTAATAGCGTTAGGCGAAACCAGTTTCCAAGAATGGAGTGATGAATATGGAAGAGATGCGTTGGTCTGCAAGGATAGATATTTGGAACTTCGTGCTTTCTGCCTATCTGTTTATATTCTGCCTATATTCTGCCTATGATAATTTAATGGATTAATTGATTTTAACTTCTCCCTCTAAATATCTGAGGTTTAAATTCTATCATGTACTTTTTACCTTTTAAATGTCAATTCCAGTACATCTTTATGATCAGAATATCACAAGGTGTATCGATGAAGGAAACGTGGTAAAACAATCTGCATACCTTACAGTCAGAAAATAAATACAGAAAATAGTACAGAAAATTATCTACTGTGTGTGAAGTCTGTTAATCTGCACTTGGCTATTTCGGTGGCCCAGCTCATATTCTGAGAGGACGTGTCCAACGGTGGAACGTTGAAGGGTTCGTTATGATGAAATGTAAATAGACTAAAGAGGTTCTAAAGGAGTCCTCTTCAAAATCTGATAGAAATGGTTGTGGATCGCAGTAGCCAAATATATAGTGGAGTACATGTTCGATGATCATTTTGAAACCATAAAACTAACGACTCTAAACATGGCTCGACTTCACAACTAAACAATTGCATATAATTTGATTTTGTGCTTTTGTAACAATAATAATTAATTTAATAACAATTTTGTAACATTCTGAATTAAAAACCCATGTCCATCATTCGATGTCCCAAATCTGATGGATGGACGGACGGATTCTCTGTCTATATTGTAATTTTAGCCCTCTCAATATGAGAGGAGACCCATATTCCAACAGTGGAATTATAATGGGTCGATTATTGTCATTTTATTTCATCGAGTTCAAAGTCTCACGCTCTTACACATTATCTCTGTTTTCGACCGTCATTTTTTTATTTGTATATTATTCAATCAATATTCATACAATATTTTTACCATTTTTATTAAAATTTAAAGGAATTCTTTCGAGCGTAAGGATATCTGTAAATTTTTACATCAGATTCCATACCTTGGATTCACGGCACTGTAAAAGCTTGGTTTAGTTTATTCTCTATCGCTTAACTAAGAAACAAAAATTTAATCTAGAAGCTCTGTGTCAACCCTATTTTATTGCTACAAATTATTTAAGTCAAGTTGCACAAAGGGAGAAATCAATTAATAGTTCAAAAAGTTTATGAGAATTATCACTAATTAACAGAATTATTAAGGCGCCGCTTGGTGCAGTAATGACCGTGATTGCTGCAACTGAAGCTGTGCATTCAATTCTCATCATATATCACTCTCATATTTTTATATAGTTTATCAACTGCCTGGTTATACTAGAATATGTAGAATATCTAGATTGGATCAGATAACTGCGTGAGTTGTCCTTAGATATAATTACAAAAACTTATCAGTAATTTCTCCCTTGTACCGCAACCCTGCATATCGAAGACAAGTGTCTCGATACGGAGTGGGCTGCGATAGCGCGCGAAGATCGCGGGAGACGCTGTTTGTTCTGTCTCGTTATTATTGGCTACGGATGCTAGTAGGTTACTATTAAACATGGCTTCTTGGTGTAGGTGTGTTTACGTATATATGGGAAGAAAATTATATTGAAACGACAATTTTCATTGATTAGTTTTATAGATGGTATCCGCTTTGGTTATTAATGAATTGGTTGTTTTTGTTTGTTATTAGTACACAATTCAGGGGCCTTTTGGTATTGGTGATCATCAAATTCTTAATCAATCATTTCATTTGTGAACACAGATCTCTTAGGGAGGAAAGTTGAAAGAAATGTTAGAGACCCAGAGTTATTTTACAGTAAGTTACTGTACAGTAACCCGCATGCCCAGCGTGGAGATTACGGGCATAAACCCCCTTTTGGGGAGGCCTATGTCCAGCAGTGGACGGAGATAAGCTGACGATGATGATGATACACCTTTATACACGTATCCTCTACATATATATCTATTCTTTACATACTTAACAAGTTAGAATTTCAAATGTAAAATTATAGAAGCTCTGTTCGCTGCAGCGTATTAAGCGCTTTAATCATTAGCGTACGTCATTTAACATTAACACGAGGAAAGGATTAAATTCGGCTTTGGTTCTTACCGATATATATTTTTTTAACCATTTATAATATTTTATACATGCGTATTATAAATAATATTCATTTTCAGAAAAGCAATTAACTACAAAACGTAACATCATCACGCCTGTAATTCCCGAATTGTTAGGCAGAGGAGTGTAGTTCACTCACACGATTCACCAGTTACGTTTTTAAGTTCAACGAAATAGGTATTGAGCCTATTGCCATACACCGGGCACACATACAGACTACGAGTTACTACTAGAAATCCAAAATTAGAAAAATCCAATAGTAGGTACCCGACCCGGGATTTGAACCCAGGACCTTGGGATGGGCGGTCGCGCTTGCAACCACTCGACCAACGAGGCAGTAAACTTAACGACAAAAACATTGTTGAAAACGTCAAATTTGGAATTTATGGACACGACCTTGGAATAGCAAAAACATTTCATTTGTGCCCCTTTTGCTACACGGCGCAGTCCCGGAAAGTAAAAACTACAACTGAAATAATTGAAATTTTACCTAGTAATCATTGTGAGCTTCACTTTAATTTATATAATTAATCTCGTACAGGTGTTCGTACTGGATTCACTTTATCTATACATACTTATAAATAATATTCAAGTGTCATGGGCACAGCTAGTTCTTTAATATGGCTAATCTTTCAGTGATTTTTGAATGCGTTTTGCGTTTAACCGGCTCGTCTGGATAATCGGAGTCAACTGCTTGTTCTCCGAAGCTCAAATATTAAAGTTATCTTTACATTTATTCTTTGTTCCACCATATAGTTCCGATCCTTCTTCTGCAGAAGCAACAGTCTACAAGTTTAAATGCCAAACTGTCCATCAGGCTATCCTTAATTCGAAACTGAATTTACAAAGTGACATGAGATTTTTGATATTAAACTGTAGTCCAAGACTTCCCCCTATGATTTTTAAAACCTCAGTCAGCGTAATTGATTATTGCGTGGAATCCTGATAAAAAACAAACGTCTTCATAATTTTTCCAAATCCAGGCAGACCTAAGACTACGACGAAGTTCGCTCAGAATATAACATGTTTGAAAATGGCCAACTAAAATGAAATACAGATATAAAACAAACTTAAAAAAAAACTTTGCTCGGTGCGTAATGGAAAATGATTGTAAGAAGTGTGATAGCATTTTGAACGAAATAAAATCGTTCAAAAACATCTGGGGAATAATAAATTTTCATTAAATCTTATTCGATTCCTTCATCTTTGAAAGCATACAACTTTGATAGCAGATTCAGAACTTTACTTCTTATTAAAAGTACCAATGATACACTTTGAAAATGGGTTTTTAATTTATTGGAGATCCTACAACTAAGTCATTTCAATATGATTGAAGAAGGGAACACTGTTCCTGTGAAATTTTATCGGACTTATAACAGACCTAAATTATGTAGGATTAAGGTCGAGAATTTCGCGATAGACTCCAAACATTTTAACCCATTGCGTTGCTTACTGTACAAAATTCAACAAAGACGTCCATAGAGTAGAAATTATGCACTTAATTGAAATGTAGTCAAATTTTAGGTGAAGTTGATACTTCTCTGTTTATATTTTATATCAAATAAAATTCCCTAATTATAGTAATTTAATACTCAACATTCATTTTTATTAGCCATTAATGTAAAGGTTACTCTTATATTAAGCAACACATTAGAATTACAAAATATGATGAATAGTACAATAAAATTAACAATTATCTAACTTGTTTTGTTTATTCTTAGAAAACATACTTGTTTATTCTTAGAATCTTCCTCTGTGCTTATTAATTTACGCTTTTTTGTTATTTTGATGGATTCTAAGAACTATTACAATATATATATATTGGTATGGCAATAGGTTCACCATCTATTCCATGGGACCTAAACTTAACTGGTGAAACGTGGGAGTGTATTATACTCCTCTGCCTACCCCTTCGGGGATTACAGGCGTGATTACATTAAATAAATTGGCTAGTAGCAAGTCACTTTATATATAAACAACACCATTGTCAATTTTATTTTGCTGATATTTATTCAGCTCACTGATGTATCAAATAGGTATGGAGGGAAGCAAAGGGTTATCCATCTTCGAGTTATGAAGGATACTCCATATATTTCCAGTTCTCTTTTAAAAGACCACCAGTACTTAGCACTTTGAAGATTAGTTCCAGAGTCGCCGTTACAGCTGACTTCGCGCCGCCGTCTTGGATGCAAATGATCGTCGGACCGTCAAGAGCTCTGCCTCTTCAACTCGACACAAGTGTCTTATGATGGAAAAGTTCTTGCACGTATCCTTAAAGATTAATTCTGTGGAAATTAAAAAGATTATTAATATTCATTCGATTGCCTCTCGACGTGATTGCTGGTAGCGGCCATTTTGTATTTTTTTTCAAATATAAGAGTACCTATTAACAGAGAAAAATAGAATATATATGTCTCTAGTATTCGTAAAAGCGGCGTCCACGTACATACTCATCACATTTAATGTTAATCAAACTACAGCGTTAAATCGCTGGAGAGGATATGGCGACCTGATAGTGAGGAGTAACCCTAACTATAATTGAAACGTCGCTTGACCACTTCAGCACGTGCGCTCGCTTTGTCGTTTTAAAATGCCCGAAACTCATTTCGTTCTGCTACTTCATTGCCGTACCATCGAAGTTTTTCACCTACGATACAGTATACTCGTTTCATTGTATTAATCGATTCATATGATGATATTTGTGTGATTCGAAGATTTAATTACGCTTTCTTTGAAAATATTATTCGTACTCTAATTATCATCATCGACAACAATTTTATCATTTTATTGACAAGTGTCTCCTCTCAGAATGAGAAGGGTTATGGGCACAGTCTGCTACGATGACGTGCGGGTTGAATTGATTAAAAATTTATCATTCTGATTATGTAGTTACCTTTGCGCATTCCATACCATACCATTCATTGCGCCGTATCGACAGACGAACTCCAGTCTGTATTATAATTTCTACGCCACGTTCTTAAAGCAGTTCAAAACCGTCCACGTTCCCCTTCGTAAATTATCGCTCACGTTGATCTGATACCGTAAAGAGCATTACGTTTAAGTGAATTTAAAAATTCAAAATCTTTTCGTAACACAGAAGTTGATAATTGAAAAAATATCAGCTTAATAATTTTACTAATAAAGGTTTCTTGAATACACTGAATATTTATATATTACGTTAAAATTATTAAATTACGTATGTCTACATAGCGACCGCGCTGCGATTGCCGATAGATTTTGAAGGAGAACTATAAATGGTTTCAAAAGTATTTGGACTGTCCCGAAAACAACACGTGAGGAGCCGATACATAATAATTTATGCATATTAATAATTTGACATGCTAGATGATACCTATAAACTTTGCTTAACATCGACAAATTTGCTTGCCAAAATATTGCATACCTACACAACGTTACTAAAAGTTAAGTGTAGGTATATAAGTTCCAAAGGAAACGTAAATATATCCTCATAAATGAAAATTTAACCGAAGATGAATTCAAGCTCCATATTTCGTTTAGTGCGCTGCAGTCGAGGCTCCTTAAAAATTTTACTTGCCGATGCTGGAAAGTTGCGATGAATAGCTGAACTTGTTCCCGTGCTCCGGATAGTCGCGCGCCTTGAACACTTCTGCGAATTATACACTTCTTTACATCAATTTATATCTTTATTTATATTATATCCGTTTGTTGTCAAATGCATCAGTTTCAATTTTTTTTATGGCAATTAAGACGTAAATGTAAGACGGAATGTAAAGTAATTGTTATAATTGAATTGACATTATTTAAACCATAGAGTCATTTCTCTAAGCACATGATGCTTTATTATAAATTTATACATTTTTTAATAAATCTGAATCACCAAAATTAAAACATGTTGAATTTCGATAGAGTATACAAATTGTAAACAACCGTAGCATGCCAATTAATATTCCAACACTAACTTCCTATATTATCCCGCAAATCTATGGAACTTTGTAACATTAATAAAACATAATGCAAATCGGGCATCTGGAGGTAAGTTATCCAATGAGAATGTACATTATTTATTGCGATAGTTCTGTTATTTACAGAACACACCAACTTCTGAATGGCCTTATGCATATTAAACAGCTTTTAACCGGCAGTTAGATACTAAATAAATCCGTCCATTACGTAACTTTTTGGTGTTGTCCCATTACTCAAAGGAATTTAGCTGCACAACTCAAGATGTTTTTAGCGATAGACAAACATTTCGACCACCAGCCTCTCAAATGTCTAGATTCGGTATCAGTCGTAACCCTTATTCCGAGATTCTGAGTATGACTATTAACTGAACTTTCTCTAAATTAAATTGTGTTCATTACTTTTCCACTTCTTTGATAGTTTCTCTTCCGCATTGCACTAAAACTATTTCTTTAGTTAAAATCGCATCAATTTTTTTTTTAATAACAAGTTATGCTAATAACAAGTTATGGTAATACGTTAGTACTAATCCTTCGCATGTAGTACAACCCTAGAATGTAATGTTCTCGTTGCTATGAAATAACTTGCAAACTTTTATCGTGTACAGTAAATTTGTGTAACTGCCTAACTTCTGGAATGCATCATAACTTTAAAAGAAATTTTCTAGAAACTTTTCAAGTAACAAATATATCATGAAACTTGTTGTGAACCGTAGATGTCTTTGCATAGCTATTTTGTTATGCAACTTTCGAACTTACATAGGTAGATTTTCATTAACTGTGTCTACTGCAGATACCTCTGGGAACACAATGATTAAAGGTAACAGATTAATTATTTCCCATTAACTATTTCGCTCGAGAACTAACGGCTCTCTTAGGCTTCCTTTAATAAGTATATGACCTAATTATACGACGTCCGTCGGTTTGACCCCTTTTCAGCCTCTTTTGCTACGAAAGTTAATCCTTCAGTTCATAATCATACATAAGCTGTAAGATTATACAGAAAAATATTAAACGCAAAGTAATTTAAATCCTACAAAACCCATTAAAATCCCATTATTTGGTACCTATTATACATATGTTCGATCTATCCATTTAAATATCTAAACATCTTGCGCTGGGAAAATTGCGACATATCGCACGTTTGCGAGAAGACTATATGACCAAAAATCGTGTTGCCACATTTGTTATGATTAATTGTTACGTAACATCACGCCTGTGATCCCCGAAGGGGCAGGCAGAAGAGTGTAGTACACTCCCACGGTTCACCAGTTACGTTTACGTCCCATGGAATACGTGATGAGTCTATTCATCATTCATGCAATACATCGGCCACAGATCCAGACCCCGAGTCCACTATCTACCTGCCTACCTTTTCGGGGATTACAGACATGATGTTACGATTTCTTAGGGTCTGACTAGCGTTCAACGCGAAAGTATCGCTATACAATTTGCTGCAACGGAGCTTGCAAAATTTTTCTCAGTCTAGGTAGACAACCATAGAAAGACAAGAAGTATAGGAACTTCATCCTCTGTGATATTAACGTATCTATTAAATGGAACCTATGTATTGTAACCTATGTATTGTAACCTATGTATTGTAACCTATGTAAATGGTGTATTCGATATCTTGTTCCAAAACAATTTCTCGAATGAGATGTACTACATGCCCTGCAAACTGTGGCAAAAAACGAAAATAATCTTACGTCAATTATCTTATTTTTATATAAAGTTTATTCAAAAATACCATGTATTCAATGGTAAAACATTATATGTACTTCCGCTAACAACCAATATCTTTACATTCGTACTTTTTCAATGGTATTACAGTTCAATATCTTTGCGAAAGTAATTTTTTAAAACTACAAAAAGAAGTTCACGGTTGAAAATAAAAATGCTTTGCATCGGCCTTTTTGAATCTAACCATTACAACAAGTGGAAACGGCACGAATTAGCTAGTAATTATACTTATTATACAGTCATATAATATGTATATGTACACTTGCACATTGCAAACATACCACGACAGCAACGCGCTGTGCGTTCAACTAGAAACTATTCAAAGTTCCTACTCCCATATCGTCTTAATTCTCACTACCAATTGTTATCTATTTGGCGTGGAAACAGCAGTTAATAATGTTATTATGACATTTGAATTATTGTAACTTTTTATTATTATGACACTTTTATTATTGTAACTTTTTATTATTATGATATTTTTATTATTGTAACTTTTTATTATTATGACATTTTTATTATATTGATTTT
>DWMG01003667.1:0-11665 GCA_018244855.1 Elbella merops
AAGCAACGATGTGGCCTATGATGTAGCAAGCTTGCCTAGTAAATGCCTATTCACATTAAATTTGAAGTGGTCCGGAATTTCATAGATCCACCTTGTCGGTACCTAAGGTACGATTTTCGATAACTTGTACCGCGTACCTAATTGTAAAAAGTGAATCCAACTTCTAAGACATTTTTGTAAAGAAACACAATGTGAGAAAAACGTTAGCTCGCTATTCAATAAGCGAAGAAAGTAGCGCGCACCGGAAACCCCATCAGCCATTTTCGATTGGAGCAACTTATTGGAATAAGAATTGAAATATCAATAGGCGATACATTTATTTCTTGTGTGAGAAAATAAAATAGATTTTCCACATTTCCATTCGCGTGTAACTTTATTACTTTCACATCTCACGACGCTCCCTCAAGAGTTGCCTGAACTTGATTGCCACTCCGAGTTATCATTGTACTTGGCGTGGTTGATGATACGCACCGTTCTTGTAAAAGTGAACGATATTATTATATCATCATACCAGGTCCCTTACGGGTTAGGCTGGCAGCACCGAATGCCAAATATCTGTACTTACAGACCTATGTTGGATACCGTATTCAATTTAAACCTACCTGTTTATATCTATACCTACTACCCTTATACCTATTGTGAACAATATGTCTTTTGTATATTACGAAAACTGAAAACTTATTCGGTAAATGCTCTCCTTTTCCAATAGTATTTAACAACATACAGGTCACATACATCTAGTGCAGACATAATTCACAAATTTAGTTGTTGCCCATTAATAAACATTTCGTAACGAACAGATAAAACATATTGAATTCGCCTAGGATGCTATCACTACTGCGCCTGTCTGTCGTGAAGCAGTTGTTGTTACTGTTTATGGGTGTTTAATGCCCAAGTGTATATTAAAGGCGACCATTTCAGACGTCAGCAACGGGATAAATATTAACTGCGCTCATTTTGCTGATTTATATTCCTGGAGTTCTGGCATTGACAAATAATTACAACTAATTAAACCTTCTACTCCACCAATTCCTTTTAGATAAGTTGCAAATATCTATAATTGGTGTTCTCTTCAAGTAAAAAAGGTTGTTCCTGAAATATTCTCTTTACATAAAGGTCTCAAATTCAAGCCAACACCTAACACAATTCCAGAATTTTTTACGGTTACTCAGCTACTTGATTTGTGCAGAGCATAATTTAAATTTATAAAGCTCAAAACAAAGAAGTTTTAGAGCTAGTGCATATAACGTGGTGCGCAGAAAATAGAGCTTTTCGTGGCCTGGCTCTCGCTTTTACGTGACGCGCCAGTAATATTTTTAAATTTAATCGGATAGAGGTTACTGTTAATGCACCTGTGACTTCCCTAAAAGCTCTCTCCGCGAATATTCGGAGTAAACTTTATTTTTAATGGCACCACGTTAGCATAATGGGAGACAACGCGACCTATATTTTATAAGACAATTTTCAGGGGTGTGAGAAAGTTGGTCACGACAAGGCTTTTAGGAGTCGACGGGATAACACAATTTACTCAAGACTTCGACTTTGTTGATATTGAAGTGTTTCGCTTTAAGATTGACGGTTTAATTTTAAATTATAATATTTTGTCAGTCCCGCCGCGTCCTTTGTTGATCGTTCATTTATGAAGATGATCAATTTTCCTGTGACGACTATATTTACGATAAGAGACTATTGGAGTATACCGTTAATGGAAATAATAGCTGTATGGAAATCTTATTAAAAAGAATTAATAGTGACAATAAAATCTCATAATAAAATACGATATAATGAAAAAACATAAATAAAGAATAGAGAGAGAATAATAATAAGAGAGAATGTGGATAACGAAACGCACATAAAAAGAGAGTACGAAAATGACTTGAGAAAAAGACGAAAATTACTACTTTACGAATTTATACAATAAGACAAGACTTAGTTCTCATTACCTCTCATTTATAATAATCGAACCATTATAATTCCACTTTTGGAATATGGGTCTCCTCTCATATTGAGTGGGTTAAGGCCATAGTCTGGCACGCTGGCCAAGTGCGGGTTGGCAGACGGCACACACCTTAGAATTTTTTTTTTTTTATAAATTCTAATGTGTGCAGGTTTCCTCACGATGTTTTCCTTCACCGTTAACAAGTAATATTTAAATTTAAAACGCACTTATCTAAAGAGGTGCGCGCCATGGATTTAAACCCAGACCTCCGGAGTGAGCGGCTGAATTCTTAACCACTAGGCTATCTAGATGATTCGCTTACTTCGTTTATATCTAGATAATTTCATGTGCTCTTAGCAATATCGTTAATAAGTAATCAGCACCACCTTCAAACACCGTTACTGCTGGAGATCAAGCTAAAAGGTCGCAAATTCTGTTAGAGAGTTATTTTTCATTAGATGAGTTAAGTACTTCTAGAATTGTGTGACTTGCAATAAATCTAGCATAAGGACAACGGCCTTTTCACTAATTTGCAAAAGAATGAGTCTATATAACTTGCTTTCTGCCAGCTCAGTGATAAATAGAAAGAAAGAAAATATATTTAAAGTGCACACATATATTTTCTCAGTACGTTTGCAGCGAACTTACATAAGAATAGTGAGGACGGAGGTGGCGTAGCGCGCCGAGCGCAGCAATTACGTATTCTTTTGGAAAAGTTTAATGAATAAGACCTTTGTGGAGAGGCGGCCAGCGGGTTTGTTATTATGGAGACACGAACTTCAAACTAATGTCTGTGAGGTTAGCCTTGGCTCGCCAGATTTATATATGTACCTACAAACATAATACGGTTTCATGCTGATGTCGGACGTGTTACTGTCTTGCTTGGCTGAATTTTTCATTAGGAACATACCTACAACAATTATGTATATTTTATTTTAACCTCACATTGGTGGTTGCAAGCGACTGCCGATCAGGAGGTCCTGGGTTCAAATGCCGGGTTAGATACTATTAGATTCATCTAACTTAGAATATCTAGTAGCGAGTCGGAGTCTGGATCTGTGCCCGGTGTATGGCCATAGGGTCACCGCCTATTCCATGGAACGTATAACGTAACTGGTGAAGCATGGGAGTATACTACACTCCTGTGCCTACCCCTTCGAGGACTATAGGCGTGATGTTACGTTACATAACTATATATCATATAATATGCTTTCTAATGTTTTTTAATGTTTCGCAGTATGAATACACTTATTTAAGCTATTTTAACATTGTACAATGTATTTTCCAATCGCTACACGTACAATGTGTGTCGAAAAACATTGATTTAGCAATCAATATAACAGAACAACTATTATCCAAACGGTAGTGTTCATCGCCCGACACGTGTCAGCGTTTGTAGAATGAATACAGTTAACAGCTAGCAATGTATACATAGCAAGACAATTACGACGAACGTACACGCTTTGGACAGCTGTATTATAATACAGACGTTTGTTGATGTTCCAAAGCGGAGGGAAGTTTAGATCAACAAGAAGCCTTCCAAGATTGGCTGTCGCAATTGTTTGTAGTCGATTCTGATCTTTACATGTATATGTATCTATGGCCTCCATAATGGTATCGTTTACTGCGTCTTAATATAACGCTACTTTACTTTAAATTTCATAGGAAGTCACATATGTGAGTGTACATATATTACTATCCTTAAAGTACTTTAAATAAAACAGGATTTGCATTTGTTGTATGTATTAATGCATGTATTATTACTACTTACCTCCTGAATAAAATAATAATATCATAATTACATAATATCAATGGTACAAACGTAAACGTAACATCACCCCTGTAATCCCCGAAGCGGTAAGTAGAGGAGTGTACTACACTCCCACGTTTCACCAGTTAAGTCCCATGGGATAGGTGTGAGCCCATTGCCATGCACCGAGCACGATCCCAGACTCCAAGCTACTACTAGGAATTCTAAATTAGAAAAATCTAATAGTACTCGACCTGGAATTTGAACCCATGGCCTCCCGATCGGCAGCCGCGCTTGCAACCACTCGACCAATGGGGCAGTATGCTACAAAAATAATGACATGAAAGCAAACATTTACTTGTATGTAGTAT
Source organism: Elbella merops (assembly GCA_018244855.1). Lineage (NCBI taxonomy): Eukaryota > Metazoa > Arthropoda > Insecta > Lepidoptera > Hesperiidae > Elbella > Elbella merops. Next base: position 4,061 of record DWMG01003667.1, read on the forward strand.
TAGAGATTAGAGTACAAAGTTACGAGTATAGCAGAATTATTCGATCTCCTATAGAATATTCTCGAGGGTATTGGGGTCAACAAAAGGAGAAAAGGAAGAAAATAAACAAAGAATACGCTGTGATCTTCTTAACAGCTCTCACTTCTTCAGTTAAATATTACAAACATACATACTAACATGAACGTAAAGTCCTATGATTTTGCAATAACAAACAAACAAAGTAATTAAAATATTCCCAAAGCATTTCTAGAACTCTCCACTTCTATGTTGCAAAACGAAGTGTGCCCAGTAATGTATGAAATGAACGCTATAAAATCCCTATTCAGTATGCACACTCGATACTGTATCTGGAAATTTTTATTCAGGTGACTCGCTTACTCTACCGAATTGGCCTTTAAAGCAACAGGTTTCTTTCACTGACTAATATGAAAGCAATGTTTGTATAAGAATATTATTTTATTGAGGCGTTCTCGGGCGTTTCAAATGATAATTGTATGTCAGTTCCTTATAAAAAAACCATTGTGATTTTGTTAAGGATTATTCGCAATTACCATCTCTAAATTTTGACTATAACAGCTGTTTAGCTGATTCTGGCGATGGGTCTACCTTGAGTTGCACTATCTTTACGATTATCCATGACTTATAAATTTAGGCACTTTGGTATAAGAAGATCTGTGTTTCCCATTTGGATTTGGATTCACATTTGATTTTTTTGTTACAGCGCGGACGGCAATTACGAAGTGACGATCATGACGAAAGCGATTCTCCATCACGACGGTAAAGTGGTTTGGAAACCGCCAGCCATTTACAAGTCGTTCTGTGAGATAGACGTCGAGTACTTTCCATTCGATGAGCAAACCTGCTTCATGAAATTCGGATCCTGGAGCTATGATGGCTACACGGTAATCTGCTTTATATTCCCACCTACATTTGCTAGAACATTTTTGGAGATATTTCAGCATACATAGATGAAAAAGGTCTAAATGAATAAATAATAAGTAGTAATAAGATGTCCAATTAACGATCTTTATATTAATCTTCATGTCAGTAACCCTAGTTATTTGTATTCAGACAGTCATAAAGATGTTCAGACAATCTACTATTTTCGAGCATCTAATATTCTACTTCAGAAAATGTACACTTTCATGTTTATGTAAGTGTAACATAAAAAAACACTTATCTAACTTTCTTGTTACTTGGAATAATAAAATGTTTAGTAATATATTTCACATATATATTCCATGGCTCTTGAAAGAATATTAATATCTGTATTTTAAAAGAATATAAATAAGTCTTACACTGTGAAATGCAGATGTGCGACGCCGTTGAAACAAAACAAAAGAAACGCAAATATTTGTTTACGTGCACTGCAATATTCATGGCATCCTGAACTTTTACGAATGGTTGCTCCAGAAATATTCTTAGGCGAAGACGAATACAGCAGACGAAGAAAAAATGTAAAATTATTCGATAAAAACGTTCAACCATTCGTAATTGAACACTCACATTTGTTATGCATTCACCCTAAACTATTACCAACAGAAATGTAATCGAGTTCCTTTGTATGAAAGCCTTTCTAATACAATGTCAGGAGTAATATTTATCGGCTTTCAATAAATAACCCGGTAGATGAAATATGTTCACGTATGAAAAAGTGTTGTGATAAAAGTTAGGAATGTACATAGTTTAGAGAAATAGGTCTATGTTGAAGCAAGCATCCATCGAAGTAAGAAAACCAATAAATCTGTGCTTCTTCGAGTTTTTTCAAATAAATACAGCTAAGCTTACCTCTGCGCCCTATAGTGCCTATCTCAAGATTCACGAGGGATTGGTCCAATCTTATATCTTGTTCGAACGTTGGATTGTTAGTTGAGATAGGAAAGGGAAATATTGCGAGGATTACAAAATAATTATTATTATTACCTCAACAACGACACAGTCAGTTTTCTATTTATCAGGAACCCAATGAGAGTGCATGTTATTTGCTTGGAATATTTAGAGTCATATTCATATTGCAAAACTGTTGTTATCCATAATATAATAATAATATCTGTCTAATAATAATATAATAATATCTGTCTACAGGTGGACTTGAGACATTTGAAGCAAACGCCAGACTCGGAGCTTATAGCAATGGGAATTGACTTGTCAGAATACTACATCTCGGTTGAGTGGGATATAATGCGCGTTCCAGCGACACGAAACGAAAAGTTCTACTCGTGCTGTGAAGAACCCTACCCAGATATAATTTTCAACCTTACCCTCAGAAGAAAAACCCTGTTCTATACGGTCAACCTAATTATCCCTTGCGTCGGCATCTCCTTCCTGTCAGTTCTAGTCTTCTACTTACCTTCAGACTCTGGAGAAAAGATCTCGCTCTGTATCTCTATTCTTCTATCTCTGACCGTGTTCTTTTTACTCTTAGCAGAAATTATTCCTCCGACGTCACTAACCGTTCCTTTATTAGGAAAATATTTGTTATTTACAATGATGCTAGTCACACTGTCAGTAGTTGTCACTATCGTAGTCCTAAATGTAAATTTTAGATCGCCCGTAACTCATCATATGGCCCCATGGGTACGCAAAATATTTATAGACGTATTACCTAAAATATTATGCATACAAAGACCGGAAAAGGAACCTGATGATGATGATAATGATAAGCCGACTGAGGTGAGAAATTTATTAGTAACATTCTAGATGAGCGTAATCACAAATTTAGTAAACCTGGAAAAAATTTACTAACCTTGACCCTATTTTGTGTTTCAGACCAAAATTTTAATTCATTACATTTTATCTCATTACAAAAACAATTTTTGCATGCGAACAAAGCTATTCTGGTAAATTTAAACATGATCTATAAGAACGGCTTTCTTGAATTTCTTCGAATTAAAGTATTAACCAAGAAAACAAATTCAATTCGAACGAAATGGTATTCCAGTATTCTTAAGGTTGCTCTCAATAATAACAATTTTAATTGTCCTCAACCGTGAGACTGTTCTGGGAAACATTCCTTTCAACGCTATTCTAAATTCATTGTACTCCGCATGTATCGCGAGAATATCGCTTCCAGCCCAATTTCATTCCATTTCGATTTTCCTTTATTACTCAACGCCGGCGGGCTTAACGAGCGTGCGCGGCCCCCGTTATTTATGTTCCCCTGGTGGCTGCGGACGGATCGCGATATACGAGCCAGCAGCCGGGGCCCAAAACCGAGACCTTCACTTCAGCCTAATTGTACTCCGACTTAAGCCATGTCGATACACCAATCCCGCGGAACGCCAACTGACATTTTAATCTCTGGGTATTTCAGGCTCCGCCAGGGGTTCTCATTATTGAGTACAATCCACCTTTGTTTTCGTTGTAAATGTTTTTCCTCTTTCGTCTTAAAACAAAAATGATGTTGTATTCTTTAACCCCCATATTGTTTTGAGATTTTTTAATGATGTTTACGCATATTATTATTAACATCCTAAATATTTTAGGTATTAACGGATGTTTTTGGCGGAGAAGATTTGGATGGCAAATTCAAAGAATGGGGTTGCGAAGAATACGAACTACCAGGGATGCCTCCGTCGCCACCACCACCACCAGGAGGCGATGATGAGCTATTCTCCCCACCTCCTGGATCGCCTTGCCGATTAGATCTTGATGATGGCAGTCCATCTCTTGAAAAGCCTTACGTAAGAGAAATGGAAAAAACAATTGAAGGTTCAAGGTTCATTGCGCAACATGTCAAAAATAAAGACAAATTTGAAAGCGTAAGTATTATTAAAATTTACGGTAAATGTTAATCGCCCTATGTCTATTAATATTAATATGTGTTGTAGGTGGAAGACGATTGGAAGTACGTTGCAATGGTTCTGGATAGAATCTTTCTGTTCCTGTTTACAATAGCTTGCGTCGTTGGTACAGCTATGATTATATTCAGAGCGCCAACATTCTACGATAACTCCAAGCCAATCGATATTCTGTACTCGAAAATCGCTAAAAAGAAGTTGGAGCTGCTTAAAATGGGATCTGAAGGTGACCCGGGTCTCTGAAATTCGTCTTACGTCTTCGGCCACTCGCCGCCGAAGACGTTCTGGGAGCTGATCGTCATGTGGTGGCATGGATGATCCATGTAAAGCTCCCAGATGGGAAGTACTAGGCGAGGACGTGTTTCACGTGTTTTGTGCTCAGTGTGGTGCCAAGCGCCCGGTGCGCTGCGGGACGTACGCACGCCGCAAGCGTGTCCATAGCCGTCTTTTTATATTATAAACTCGAACGCGAGACTGTGTCCGTCGATAGTCGAAACGAAAACGGAACAACCTCAAGACCTGGCCGTTTTGTGTTGTCGCCGGATCCGCCAAACTATTTTTATATTGGAAACGCTGTAAACTTATTATACCTAATAAGCGATGATTATTTTACGTTTATGGGGTTTTTCATTTTTGTTATTATTAATTACGAGCGCACAAACATTGTACAGTTATATGTATTTAGGAAGTGTTCATTTCTGGCGATAGATTGTTACATGGTTACGAAATGTTAACAATATTGTAATAATTTGTATCATTTAATTAAATAGCCATTACTTCGGATAAAAAGAGCTCAATTTCGTCATTTTTAGGTGTTATAAAAAGGTACTATTCAATCAAATTTGTTATAGTGTCGATTATTATTATAATAGTTTTGCGAACGTCCTCGACGAAAGTCGGACACGTAGATTATGTATGTTAAATATCGGTGATTAATTAAATTAAAATCATTCAAATATACATTTAGAATTTTATAAACAACGTACTCGCGTAAAAATGATAAGGACAATATCGGTAATTGACGAATGCTAATTTCCCAGTAGATCTTATAAAACAATAAGGGACTGTAGATAATTTAGGTTAAAGTACTAGGTGACGTAAATCGAATAAAAATTATCGTATTGCCAATATTATAGTGTTAACGTTCACGTCGTGTCGAGACGGTGATATTGTTTAACTATAGATGATATTCATAAAACAATTGACTGCCAATTGTACATTTTTATAAAATTCGATATTCTTAGATAGTTTGATAACTTGTTTAATTAAATTTTGAAACGGAGTGCCAAATATTGCCAACAGAGTCGAAAATAGTTCCGGACTGTAAGCCAATTATCGTAACTGACTTTAATTTCTAAGTGCTGTTATCTACTTGTTTCGGGTTTAGCTTGAATATTCATTCTGAGACGTTTATTATCAAAGGATGCTTTCTCTCAAAGCAATGACTGAACATGTCGAACCTTCGAGCCTATAGCGATCAAGAAGACGGGAAGTGTTTACCGTAAACTAATATTAACCATATATTCACTAATAATCCTAGAGTACAGGGTAAATTTAGTACACAAAGGTTCTTCTCCTGATTTGTATTCTCACGATTTTCACCGATTGTAAAGTATTTTACACACTTATCGGCACTTTACAACTACACGTCTTAGATAGTAACATTGTGACTTTAGTCTGTAATGGAACTTAGATATCTCAAATTTCGTTTGTATCTAGATTAGATTTGATATTAGTGGTTTAATTTCGTTCATCGTAACTAAGCATGGCTCATTCTTGGAATTTATTTAGTAATTCGTAATTACCATTGTTTGTAACACTTGCGCGTAAAGCATGTTACGTATCAACCTCGACCCATTTTGTAGGGTAAAGTAGAGTTCGTCGTAATAAAAAAAAAAAAAATTTCGAGCCGCGTATTTAATATGTCAAAGTAACTCATGATAATGTTTATTAGATAATGAATACCTAGTTAATTCAGAGGTTAAATCATATTTTAATGGAAATCCACAGCGAGCAGAGAGGAAAACAGGGATGGTTATAGTGAAATAATTCAAACTGTTTCGTGTGAATCGTCTTAATATTAATACATAAGTGTTATTGGATGTGAATAGTTGTTCATGTCGGAAACGTGTACGCTGAGCTAGTTTAGATTAGAGAGTACACAAACTCAGTAGTTCGTGGAATGGTCGCTACTTACGTAAGCGACGGGGAAGCTCGCTAATGGATGGAAAAATTTAATTATTAACTCTATCACTTATTGGATGTCATGCGCATTGCAAATAAACAGTTCACAGCGTACTGAGTACAAGTAGGTAAATACGGGGAATAGCGCGCGAACGTGTGCCACGCGAGCCGTGACGAATGGGCGCCAACGGGTGATAAATAGCCAGCCTCTTATTGGTCCCTGATCACGTGACGCGCTCAACGTATTTCGCGCTACTTGAGCGATGTCGCCGCTCGGTGTATCGCCTCCGTGCCATAATTAGCCATATAAATCTCCGATGGAATTTTTGGATGGAATTGTTCACATTACTGATACTAAAGTAATTTCTTTATTAAGGTACACTGTCACGTCGGATAATTGAAAGTAGGAATGTGCTATTGCACACACCGAAATACACACCAATTTAGTATTAATATCGACTATCAATAATAATAACGATTAGTTAAGTCCACTGGCTTACTACACTGTTCCGTGGTCATCCGATGTTTTATTATAGATAATTGCTAGAAAATACACGGTCTGTTGTTATTTTTATATGACTGCAAATAAAATTTATAATACTAATAATAATAGTTAGATTTTCTAAAACACCATAGGATAATTGTTTAGTGAATGTTACGATTGTTTGAATAAGTAATGAATGGAGGAATAACAACACGATGTTGAACTGTAAATATTTGTGCATCCATGTGAGTTTTGGTGTTAGTGACGTCATGAAGTGAACGTAATTCAAAATGTATACATGATGTTGCAATAACTTTTGAATGTACGATAGTGTTGTTCCAGAAGAATGTGGTGAAATTTCATTTATCGACTTGTTAGATTGCGGCCATATTTAACAAAGTCTGTTGATACACTTCCTAACAAGAACAGAGATATTTATGTCTATTTAATTACTTACTCCTTATTGTTGACTTAAAAGTATGGTGCAAAGGGCGACTCAATACCGAATTGCAAATATATGGCAGATAGAATAAACAATTTCTTGTTGTTAGCTTACATTTTGTCAGTAAATTTTTACCCGTGTGTAAGTAATATTGGTGGTTTTAACTTTATTATGCCCTTTAACGAAGAACGATCACATGCATTCATTCGATTAATCAGAAAGCAGGTATCTAGCACATAGCATTTCTTGTGAAAGCTGACACGATGATACACAAGTTTACTCTACTGTAAAGTAGATTTTTTTGACTTACGCACTGTTAGAACCTCACTGACCATTTGTCATTACGTTAGTCGCAACTTAATTAACATTAGTCTCAAATTAATCAACGGGTACATTAGTCGCTTTAAATTAATACTCAACTATGATAGGTAACATTGCATTACTTATTAGACATTTGTCATGGAGGAATGGGTCTCTGAGTGTACTTTTTCTACAAAACCAGCATCACAGGATTTAAGTTTGCCATCAAACTGTTATGCTTATATTGTTTTATTCCAAACAGAACTATGTGGTGGGACACACACATAGGACAGGAACAATTAAATGCATTCTGACTTAGTTTTCAAAGGCAGCAAAATTATTAACTGATTAAAACTGACAAAGTTATGAGAAAACATTTAAATTATCCCCCCTCC
>DWMG01003668.1:0-11665 GCA_018244855.1 Elbella merops
GAATAAAAGTTTATATATTCAAGTCAAAGTAGTCAAAGAGTAGGTACGTTACAATTCTGTATCATAAAACGATGTATTTTTTCCATCCTAATAATTTCTTCTGGAACGTTGCCCGCGTAAATGTTTAATTTTATTTTGAGTGCGTCTCTCTGCTGTAATATAATAATCTCTTGATTTTAAAATGATGTTGTGAAGTATTAGACATAATATATCCGGTGCTATGTAATACTGATTGTTATATTAATACACAAGAGCTGTCGAAAATGCCAGTACACGTTAAACCCGCCTCATTGTATGAAACGATAGAGAACAAATGAATGAATGAACAATGATATAATAACAACGTTACAGGTGAAAATAACTTTTTAAATTCACACAACAAAGTGGATTAGTTACTTAGTGTAGTGTACAACGCCTTCCAGCCCGGAGGGTTGACGATCTGCGAAGGGCTGCAGGCAGATACTGTGTGCGACAAGCCGAGGACAGGGCGTGATGGCGCTCATTGCGGGAGGCCTATGTACAGCAGTGGACTGAAATAGGCGATGACGATTCTGTAGTTCGAATTGTCAACGATTCAATAGGTCAACGATTAAATCATTATAATAATATATGATTTCTATTCAACTATAGTAACGAATAGAATTATTATACAATAGTATGCAATTAACCTTTATGTTTATAATTAATTAGTTATATTAATAAATAACGTTTTTTTAACATTGAACATCATTGCCTATAATAGTTAAAATAAACATCTCTATAAAATTTCCTTCGTACTTGGTCAGCGTGGCAAAATATGGCAAAGTATGGCCATAATCCTTATCATAGCGTCAGGAGACGCGCATGCAACATTAGAATCATAAACGGATTGATTATAATTGATGAATCAGATTGATGGTGGTAAATGTTGGCTATCTAACGTTAAACGGTTTTTAATTACAAAGAAAAACTTAAGGAAACGTGTATGTATGTGTTTATGTGTGTATGCATAGTTTAACGGTGATGCACGTAAGAAGATCACTTAAATTGCAGCCTCCCACGCATCGTCTCACAGGAGATGCTATTATCAAAAACCCCGAGAGGTTTTACATAGATTTATTTAGTACATTCGTGCGTTGGTTAATTTTGTATGCGCTTGTTGGTTCTGAAAGAGTTTGTGGGAGACGTTGGTGTAATAATAGAAAGTTTGGAATATACAATATATTTAGATTTTTATTTTTAAATATGTATATATGATATACATGTGTTTGTCCAGCGACGGACAGACACATTGTTATCTTTGAAGATAACATACATATACGTGCAAAAATATCGATCAGAATGCGTATATGTATGTACTCGTGTGTGTAGTTATTAAAATGTATTTGGCCAAAACAGTGGCAGTGTTAGGGAAAGTAAATTCTGTGGTCATTTAGTGCATAGTTTTATAAGTTAGCGGATTCATTTTATATGTATGTGGCCTTAGTTGTTGCGACTTTTTTCCGTGACAATTGATGTAATCCGAAATGTAGAACATACCAACAACTGTATTTAAAGTTGTGTGTTACTTTGGTAATTTTGCCTTTATTAATTAAATGAAAATACTACTGCATGTTCATTTTAATTTTTGTAATATATTGTAGACCTGTTTGAAGTAGGACAGAAGACACTAAACAATATCGGTATTTTATTTAAATTGCTTACAAAAGTAGATACAATAACAAGTACAGCTCTGACCCCTAAACAAGACAGAACCTGTATCTCAGAAGTGTATCACTCTGTTTATCCATTGTCCACGATGAAGAATAATTTGCATGTATGTAAATTAAAAAACGAGGCGCCGCGAGCGAAAAACCAGTTTGCAATATTAGTTTCCGAATGACACGTGTTTGACTTCGCGTGTTCGGAGTTAATCGACGAGTGACGAACAGTCAATGTCGCGTGCGAGATACGTATCGAGCGCTATAAGAATAGTCGTACGTGCCGGCAGCACTAAGGCAGGACAAGTGCCAAGTTCTCAGAAGTTTCTCGTTTCTATAACGAGTTTTGACACAACTACACTGGATGACTTAATTACCACCGTCGGTCCGTAGCGCTAGTAAGCTAAAGTAAAGTGGGTTTGCTCGTTTTATTTTGAAGATTGCTGCGTTAATGTTCTTGTTACATCGAAACGCCTAGATCTCTTTCGCGGTACTGTAAACGTAGAGTATGTAATGTCGCATCTTTATCCATACAGACCACCTGGTGTGTTTCTTCCATAATTCTACACTAATCACACTACCCGCAGACTGGTTTTTTATTATTTTGATATTGGAATATACTTAGAAAACTAGTTATTATTTTTCTGGGCATAATATAACAAAAATGTAAACATTAAAAAGAGGAGTTGCCTGCGTTTGGCGTGGTTATAATATTTTAGCTAAAAAATATCTAGGTCTCCGGTGGGTTAGAACTGATTTAATTAGATATAAGCCCTACATAGTCTCCCCAACTTTCGGCAATATAAAAAGTTAGTGTATATAAGTATAACAGTAAATGTGAGCACAGTGGCGGCACTGCTACTTTGTGACGCAAACAAATGAATTTTAATATATTCATAGTAGGTATATCAAAGTACTGTAATATTTTCAAATGTAATGCATAAACGAGAAATGAGAATATATAGATAGATATATGTATTTATTGGAAAATAAACTATTCTAATGTATTCTAATAAAATAGGCGCTATCGTAAGTGGTAACAAACGTTAAACTTCTTCTGAAACCATTAAGGTTGGCTTAAAAACATTCGACACCCGGGTCTACTAATTTGGATCTTCATCAGGCGGCACTCAAGTAACATATTTATTGGAGTTGGAGTATACATGAGTTGCGGAACTAGGGATACATAAATTGGGTGGAAGCCAAATCAATGGATCGTTTAAATATTTCGCCGATTCAATGATGATATTGCCGCATTGAAGTCTACAAACCCATCCATCACTTTGTTTAGCTGGATCTGTTCAATCAAGACATTAACAATTGCGGTAATGTAACTGATAAAAATGAAAAATCCAATTCAATATACGAAGAGGTCCATTGGCAACCAACCGAAAACGGTTCTTTGGTCCGTTAATTACTGAACACGTTAACAGCGCCAATGTTAGAGACCATTAGCAGACCGCCCGCATGGATTCAACTTGTTTTTTTCTCTTACGTATAGTTTGATTATTTTTATTAATTAAGATTAATAATTACATATCTTTCTTATTTATCGCGACTGTTGATCGAGAGCACCTGGTTTGATTCCCCGAGTCGACTACTGTTGAGTTTTTATCTTGAAATTTCTAGTAATATCTCGGAATTTGGACTTGTGCCCGGCATATGACAATAGGTTTACATATTTTCTATTGTGGGACGTATAACATTACAGGTGAATCGTGGTAGTGTAGTACACCCCTCTGCCTACTCTTCGGGGAAATACAGGCGTGATGTTATATGTATATAATATATGCATCTCCTTTTTTCTTCCACTGCTGGACGTAGGTCTGTCCTGCGGTAGGCAACAATCGTTGGGTTAGGTTTAGCAGAATGATAAAAACAAATTTCAATAAACTCTGCATGTATTTACAATAAAGACGGAAACCTAGTTTTCTTCTTTAGCGCAATACTGTTCTGTACCTGTACTGGGTCATTTAGTTGTATAATGTCACGGACAATAATTATGTATTTCAGATTTGAATAAAATTTCAAATTAAAAATTTTGCAACTGTGAACTGTTTAAAAGGCAATAAGCAGTGTTTGTATAATTTCGTCGTTGAATAAAAAAAGAAAACAGTTTTGCTGTTTGAGTAAATAAATTTGTCTTTGAGTGAAGCAGTTATTTCACTGAGAATTATATTGGCATAGTTGAGTAAAAGAATTGTAATTTGAGTTTAATAATGCGATCTTTAAGCAGAATAATTGGATCGTCGAGAAATAAAACTGGAAAAATGTAATTTATTTTTCACATTTAAATATAAGAAGCCATTATGTATGCATTTAGATAATTGTTTTCGTTCCATTCACGCCTTTCCATATTATTGTACTATTCTTTAAGTAGCCATTGTTTCCTTAACACGCGATCTTTTAAAACAGACGCCGATTGATTCGTCAGATCCGCTTTGATCAGCCGGACGTGTTTCGTTACTTGTTTACTAACATCTATCTAATTTTTATAGACATGTTTCTCACGACTCTCATAAACGCTAGTACCTACAATGAACTGACACGTCCTTCGCCCCTGGCTTGTCTTCCATCGTGTTTTTTTAATAAAACTTACATTTTCTTATTAGATTTCACCATATCCTGTTTGCATTAGTAAGAAATGATGTTTTTGTATCTTTTGGTTTTGTGTATCCCGTTCAAGGTTACATAATGTATATTATGTGTGCCCGATTTCAACCATAACGACTGCTTTACTTCCGATTTCGTTGGAACCCTCTCATGTGGCTTATGTACCTATCTAAGCTTTTTCGTAAGGATCCTCGTATCCCGCGGACATGTGTAGCATACCTACTAACCCTACTAAGTATTTCAGTGTTGTACACATTGTTTTTCATTTCAAAGAATTTAAAGTTTATATTAACAAAGTTTCCATTTAAAGTATGTGTTCATTCTATTACAATCGGGAGTTATCTATTATTCCTTACTTTTACATAATCACTATTTTATTATTACATTCATTAATCATTGTGTCGGAAAATTGTATTGTGCTTTTAAATAATTCACATTGTATTTAAATTATCAATTATGACCAATAGATTGCTTATTAACTTATGGCGAGACTATGTTTTTTATACTTTTATGCTTCTATACTTGCGTTTGACCACGTTCTCACTGGGGGTGGTCTGTGAACCGACTATATAGAACGCCGGTCGAGAGTGCCTTATTCACTCGCTAATGTGTATTAAAACTTGAGCCAGATGACACGAGGAGACACAACAGTGCTCGAGACCAGTCAATATTGATTAACGTCTAGTTCGAAAGCCATTAGCGACCGCTCATGAGTGGCTCGCTGCGAGGGTGGACCACCTGTAGACTTATCAGGAATGAGCTCAAGAGGAGATAAATGAAAACGAAAATGATAAAGCTATTGGTAATATCAATAGTTAAGTCATTCTGTTAACCTGCTGTCTTCCGAACTACGCATTAATTGATCATATAACACTTTTAAACATTGTCATATATTTTTGTTCTATTATCTATTAGCTCTGACTACCGCGTAAGGGACCTGGCGTGCGATGTATTAATATTAAAATTGTCTTCTATTCATAATATTTTGGATCCAAAACGTCCTAGACCAAAGCTTGGCTAATTTATGTGAGTCATAATAAACGGAACATTTTTTAATCAAATAAGTACATATATTTTTTATTTAGCTTGGTAAAGATGTTACCCATTTCCATGTAAATGATTACCGTCGCCTATGAGTAATTGAAACATAAGAGGAGTGCCCAACGCGTTGCTGGCTTTATAGAAGAGCTCTGTCTGAGCCTTTCTTGAAAAGCCGGTGTATTTACTCCGGTAAAACGCGCGGTAAAACGAGCGTGCAAGAATATGAACATGCTTATACATTAAATTGTAATGTAACACGAGTATAAAAATAATGCCCTGTAAAATGCTCTCCACATGTAGAGGTACGAATCGTAGTTTACGAACCAAGTCGGTTGCGGCTTATAAATCGGTCGCATTTGGATTAAATAAACGGAAAACAAAATTGGTACGAAAAGTACTAGGTACTGCCCGCAACACGCAACCGCGATGCGCTTTGAACGTGTTTCATATGCTAAATGCGGATTTCTATTGCGGAATTTTACTGTCAAATAGTACCTATATTGAAATTTTGAAATCAAATGAGCTTAAAATTAAATAAAAGTTACAATAAACAATAAGTACAATAAACTTCTAAATATAATGTATATAACTAGGTCGGAAACAGACCTCACCTGAAAATACATACTTCTGATCAATAATCAAAATATTTCTCATCAATTGTAAATAAGTAAAAGCGATGTAAAAATATCCATGACATTGCCCCATTGATCTTCGAAGGTCTTTCTCTGACACAGTTGTCGCTCTTTGTTTTTTATCTACACTCGGACTGCATTAAATCGTTACATTCGCCTTGAAATACATTCGTGACTTCCGATGTGAAGACTCTTAAAAGAACAATACAGTGGTCCGCACCTGTCTGTGATAAAATAACATCCTGTTGTCCGATGGATGCCGGCCAAAAATGTGGACGCGGGCGCGAGCGGCAGGCGTCGCGCGCACTGACTTACATACATATGTGCGTATTACATATTTCGTTTGCACTCTTTTGAATTCGTTATGATACGGATTTATCGTGAAATTTTCATTTCAACGAGTTACTCGACGAAAATATTTGATTCGAGCGACCATAGCCACTTAATTGCATGGAATTTTCTTAGTTTTCTATACCCGCATATTTTATTATCTATTCACGCGTATTTTATTATTTTTGATCATATCTGCCGACACGCACTTGGTTAGCATACTGGACTATGACTGAAATTGAATTGTTTATTTTCATTAATTATTACATTCTGAGAGGAGATCCGAGTTCCAACAGAGAGAGTCGAGAGAGAAGAAAGAGTTGATATTTTAAACAAATTATTTATAATATTGTCTACAAAGTCCGTTTTTGTTTATGATTATTTTTTTGTTAACATTGGGTATTTATATTTAACATAGAAAAAATCTCTTATCGAAAAATATCAAACGCACAAAATTCAAAACGTAACGTAAGAGAAAGATAAACTGCAAAACAATGACAATTACTAGTAGACACGTGTGATAATTACGATAACCATACATTGGTTTACCAATGCTTAGAACTCAAAAAACAAGATTCGAGGACGTATATTAAAAGATATATCTTCTTTTTACGACTGTTCAAGTGTGGCTCCATCTCAACTACAATAAGTTCGGAAAATTTTTGAGTAACCTCTATACGAACTCTATTTTGGTCTACAGTCTGAGATCTTTTAGTGGCTGCAAAAAATACGCGGAAACTTTATTTTTATCGGTAGCGCTCAGATGAAATGCACTAGCAAATGTTTGCATACGGTCTCTAATACTTTATTGAACCGCTCCTTTTGAGCTCTTTCTGAACGAACAGCGACCGGCATTTTTTAGCGTTCCACACCATCCCCATGTTTGAATTGTTTTTTCATTCACCCTATCGATTCGTGTAAGCGGTATGGACCTTTGTATATCGCTCTTTATGTTAGTAATGTAGGTTTTTTCAAATGTATGTACCTACATATATTTCTAGTTTGTCACCTGTCCAGCTATCGCAGCCGAAAGTTCTATATCACTATTAAGTGTTTTGTATATACAAGATTTATAATTAAAAAAAAAATTCAAAAAGAGTTCAATTTAACGAACAAAATGATGACTACATGAGGACCAAGTGACCCGTACCAGGGATATAGTTGTACATAGACAGCTCGTTGCTATTGACATTCTCGGTTCCGGCTCCGCTGTGAGAACAAAACTGACGGGCAAAAAGTAGCAGCTGCGTGCGCCATGCGCCACGGTTGGGCGGGCTCACTAATAACGATGTGGTATTTATGAGAGCTTGTAACTTTTTTTGTATTTAGTCTGGCATACAGGCAGATGTGCCACCTGGTGGTAAGTGTATGTCTTGTAGGTTATCTTTAAAATAAACAAATAAGTGGTTGCCGTGACCAAATGAATTTGCAACACCTGATTTAAAATGGGATTGTGTTAATATTTCGTTATAATTAAATATTCTTTCATCCATCCCGTAGCCTTTGTAAGTCCAGTGTTGGACATAGCATCTCCTAATCGATGTCACTCAACCCTGTCCTGGGCTTTTTGAACCCAGCTGTATCCTATTGTTTAATTCAGGTTGTCAGACCACCTGATAGTAGGTTACTATAACTCAAGTACCTGAAGGCGAAAGTATTCGAGGAATGTGTGTAAACAGTGATTACCCACGGTGCCGATACGTAGTTCTTTATTACAATACATTTTAACATTATGCGATAGATAAATACGTAGTTAAGTACATAAATATTTGAAAAGGACCTTATCGTTTCAATACTATTTGATCTGTGTATGTTTTGATCTCGCGATTGGACAATGCAGTGAAGGTTAAGTGACGGCGAATTGGAAACGATAGTAGAAGTGATGGTGGGGAGGGGGGAGTAAACACACGGTGTCATCATACTCACAACTAACTCTGAGCTACGTGACATTTCACCGTTAGCGGCGATATACGACAGAGCCGAGGTATAGTTGTATCTGATGGGAGGGACGATTAAACAAATTCATTAGAGGCATGGACACATAGTTGCACATAGCCACGCACACGTTAAAGGTTAATAATGATAATGCCGCATATGCCGCGAAACTTTGTTTCTTACGCTATGATTGGTGTGCGTGGAAGTGTAATCAAACTCCCGAAATATATATTCGTCGTTGAGCTATCTCATGGACCTAAATTTGAACTGTTGCACCCTTTGTCCAATGAAAAACCATATTGATCAATTTGCTGAACTGGTCAAACAGATTAGTATACATATATGTACATGTAATGTAACTACATTAGAAAGTAAAAATATACAACGTTGCAAATCTAACATAGTAAATTCTGTTCAGCAACTCCCTCTAATAGAATTATCTAGAACACCATAGGTATAGTTCGCCTTGAGCCGAGCAATTTATTCATAACTTATCCGATAAATGTTACATTTCATTTTATATCGGATATTAGAGCCGAGACAGGCGTGGGTGATGTAATTCGATTGTGTCGTGCGCGTGGGCCCGCTACGGTTTCGTAACGTCCCCGTTTTGACACCCTCGCGGGGTCGACGCGGTACCCAAGAACCATTATACAGCTGTGGTGACGTCACAATACACGATTGACTGATCAGCTGTTTACAACACGCAGTAATCAACTTGGCATTTGACTACCACCTTCAGAATCCAACTACGAACACTGACATTACTGATAGTAACGTAGCTATCGTAAAAGGCGCGCGCGTGAGATGTTTTTGTAATAAAATAAAAAAATAAATGTGAAAAAATTAAACCCATGTTTTTGTGTACAGTACCTCGCTATGAAGTCAACTTACCTATTAAGATAATTAACGTCATCGTAACATATACATGAACTCTTGATCTGGCAACGTGCATAAGTTTTAACAATGAATTTTAGAATTATTGGTTTAAAGTTCGACCGCTGTGAGCATGTTAAAACGCTTATCCGCACTATTGTAATTGGGGAAGAGTATGATTTCAGGGTTTAGCAGTTTTGGTAGAGGCTAGTATAAAACATGACCCTATGAAACATTAATAATTTCAAAATTTTAAGTAATAATTATATTGCAATTAGTTTAAAAGTCCAGTTAGTAAAAAATGGCATTGTATTCTGTATATTTATAAGACTATTTGTCTGTTTTCGACATACGACAAATGAAAAGATGTGTTGCTCTGTAAAACAAGGAAACGACATTAAAAGTTTCTTTGTCGCTCTTAATCGAGTTAACACAATCCTTTCAGCCTTTCCTCGTGTCCCGACACCATCAAAAAGAATCTCACGCTATAATTCGGTTGTCTTTTTATCTCTCATTGAAAGTAGCACCCTCTACCACCGAGGAAAATAAATCATTTGACATTGACATTAGCTGACATCGAAAACCGTGCTTCAATGTAAAATAACTTAAACCATATATGGCAGTACCAATGTAGTGGTTGAAGGAATCCTAGATATTCCTTCACATATTTACATACGGTATGTTTAATTTTGTATGCATTTAAAGGTTTTAGTAAATGTAATTGTAAATTCATTTTAATATTTATCCGTGACTAAAATTTTCATATTATGTATGTACCTTGACCAATAAGTATCGTTTGTTCTGACCATTTCCGTATAATATTTGTAAACTACGTATATATAATGATGTATGTAATTGTATAGTTAATTAAATGCTTTGGTTTCGATAAGTCAAATAATAAAAAATAGTCAAATAATAGATTTCTAATAGAGCTTCAGCTTGTTTGTGGGGTTTGGATTAGCCCTTATCATTCTGAGAGGGGACACGTGTCCAATATTGAAACGGCTGGCTATAATAGGCTTTATATTGATAATAGGCTTAATGATGTTGTTTCAGATTGGATATACATACGTGTATGTCCACTGATTACAATCGTCCATAATTTAGGTTTCTGTTGTTTATTAGTTCTGTAGCATTTCTTCGGTGTGTGCGTGTACATGCGTATAACGTGTGCGTTTGTGCGTACGTAGGCAGTGTTTGTTCGTGCGCGAGGTCTTATGCTGTGAATTTTTTAGTAAATTTTGTAGTACCATTAATCTTTTGTGTAATTTTGGCTAGTGTTTTGACATGAATGAACTAACTCCCAAGTGAGCTCATTATTTCTGACCTCGATTGAACATTGACGTCACGGCAGGCATTGTTCTTCGCAACCGAACGAGCGCTGAAGAGAAGGGTTTACAGATTATATATTTTCATGTACTCTGTTTTTTTGGTAGCGGTGAATGTTCCTGGATATTTCACTACTAGCACAGTAATGAAGTCTTATTGGGTTTCAGTTGTGAAGAGCGTATTTAATAGCTGAAATTTTATATTTCATTTTATTTTCTTCTCGTCATCATTATTATGAATCCGATCACGCTGTTAGATACGAGTGTCTTTCACACAAAATAAATTTACCGAACAATTACAAACACATACGAACATTTACAAACAGATTACTTACGATTATATATAGAAAGCTGACGCAACTGGATTATAAAGACCCAAGGAAGAATGGAGTAGCATCGATTAGAGCAGACATATGTCTAACATTAGACTTTGAAGGCTAATGGAAACAATATTTAGTGACACCGGGTTTATAGACAACCTGCTGGTACTGTAAAAGACATGGTATGCAGCATGACACATGCTCAAAACGCTTGCCACCTCGCTACCACCTATTGTTTATCCACTATCAACTCGCGACGCCCCAACCATTGTATCCCACACATTCACACAAAAACACACGCGCGAGAATGCAATGAGTGACCTAAAAACTGTTTTGCGAAACTGCACTTCTGCGTTTCGATTTACTTTTAATGACGGTTACATCTCAGTTTGCGTCTAGAAAATTCGATCTGTTTTCGTATAGTTCATTATGTGTCGCTAGTTGAAATATAGTATATTACCTTTTACATTAGTAACGGTACCAGGACGTACCAGTTCGCGGTATTTTCTTTTGGTTTCGTTTTATTTCAATCAATAAAATACATAGTTTGGTATTTTATTTTACTTTGGTACGCTGATGAGCCTAAGTTATGTTTTCCACTGCGATTAATGATGTTTCATTATAGTTGGGCCTCAATGTAAATTTGATTCTATACCGCAACTTTTGTAAGGAACCGTGGTACATTTATCGTCTTTCACGACCTTCATGTTTTAAGATCTTATTTATAAACCAAGACTTTATTATATACTTGCGCTTAGTAATTGCGTAACATGACTGTCAATGTGACACGATCAGCCGGTGATCGGTGACCTTGTGTGCTGAGCCAGGAATCGTGGGTTCGATTCCCACCCATAATAAATATTTTTGTAATGAGCACAAGCGTTTTTTTGTGCTTGTTAACAAAATATTAG
>DWMG01003669.1:0-11664 GCA_018244855.1 Elbella merops
GAATCTTTCGCAATTCGCAATAAAACCCCTTTTTATTCTCACTACAAAGCGGGACAGACGTACATTTTTATTACTTCACATTCTAGATCTTTAGTTGAACAAACGAACAACTTAATTAGTAAAATAAAACAGAATATAAGGGCAAAGATTTAAAACACATGTACAGAAACGCTAGAAGAGACGATTAATCTTTCCACTATACGTCCAACTCGTTACGAAGCACCAATTACATATATTTACTACCCGTAAGGCTAACGCTGAACAGATAAAAGATAAGGTAGGCTTATACAATTTATTTTTTCTTGCAGTAAATGCAACGTTTGTCAGTCTGTCTATTCATATATAAAAAGGAAAGAAGAAAGAAGATTCATTCTACATCAGCGTATAATACGGTGTCATGTTATAACCGCGTTGATCAACTGAGTCGTCAAAGTAGACAGGCAATTTGTTGAATTTCCTACCGATTGAAATTTCTATCAACTATACAGACCAACACGAACTATTATGTCTGTATGTTAAACATAATGCACAGTAATATCATTATACGTTCATTAAATGTTGTATAATGCCAAGGCAAGGTGGTTTTCACTCGGTAAAATTAAAACCCTCGTCGTCAGAATTAAAATCCTCGCAGTTAATAAATATCTTTTAATTATGGTAACCCAAATTGATAAATGAATTTTAAAGTGAAAATGACAAAATAACTCGTACGTCAAAATCCATACAGCTTATCGGTTGCATAAATGAGTACGAGATATAAAGAAACGGATGGAAGTCACATTTATATTTCTTTAAACACGAGTCTTTTCTTACAAATATAATTTTATAAACTTTTTGTAAAGTTTTATTAAATAAATGAGTACAATACATCGCTTACATCAAATAAATTGGAAAAAGATCGCTCCTCTCAATTTTGTGTAGAAAAGTGCTTCGGGCTTACGCAGCTATTTGAAATTTCAAGGTTTCCTACTTAGTTCACGACAAGGACAGACTTGTCCACTTAAATAATCGCCTCAAGGAGACATTACCTTAGTTTGGTTTCATTTTGTTGAAACAGTAATGATTAAATTATTTCGTTGTAAAGTAGTATGTCATTTTGATACGTTTTTTTATATAGTTTTTATAATTGATTTTACAAGAGGTACCTACATACATATGTATATGGATCTATTTTTATAAACCTTCAATTGTAACTTACATATCACTGCGATCAGTATGAAGACATTAGTTCATATTACGTAACATCACGCCTATAATCCCCGAAGGGGTAAGTAGAGTGTAGTACTCTCCCACGTTTCACCAGTTACATTTCATCATTTATTTATTTCATATTATTTTTTGAATACAAGTAATTGTAACTTGTGTTAACTATACGACAATGTAGACGTCGCACTCAATACATTTATTGAGGGGTTAAAGACTCTTTGTTGCTAAAAAATAGAGCCTCTACTTTCAATAATATTATGTGAATATCAATACAAAAACAGTTTAAAACATTAAATATTAAATTATGTGGACAACACAACCAATATGAAATAATAAAACCGAGTTTGTGCTAAGCCCTATTAATATTCTTAATAAAAATATAAGCTACACAGTGCAACAAGAATTACAGACAGCCACGTACATTTATTTAAAGGCAATATACGATACGTTTTAACAAATGGATTAAATTGAAAGATATTTGTTTCTCGTTCATTTATTAATGCATCCTTTTTATCTTGTGGTGTCTTAATTGATTTGTCGTTGGAAGGATACCGTATCCTTGCTTCTCAATTACGTACGGAACGGCGCGAGTTGGTATCGCGAATGTCGGTTGTATTTATGGTCGGCCAATTGATTGAATTACTGGCCCCTGGCGCTCAATACGGACTTGTTTGCTGCAGATTAGAATTTACTATAGGCGCCGATAATATTTCTTCCGTCTGCTGTCTGATATAAACCGGATTTAACGTGTTTTAAATTTGAGTTGATGTAATCATTTCGTTAGCCTGCAATTTTATAATTATTTTAAGTCGTTTGAATAACGAAATGATTAATAAAATATCTCATCAAATTTTAGCAGCCAGCCACTTAAAAAGTTAGTCCGCAAAATGATTATTTCACAGAATTCAAGGTACATCCGTCAATTCGTTACTTTTGTAAGCTTAGATTTATTTTTTATGTAACCATAAAACTTAAATTATATAGCAGAAAATTTTTGGACTATCGTTGCTTACTGGTAACTGCGTAGGTGGAAGAACGTAAAAATATAAAGAAAATCAGTTGACAATACATAAATAAATACGTGTGTAAAATAGTCTAATATATGACGGGAAAGAAATGTAATAACGTAAGTACCAACACCGTTGCTAACAAAATGAATCCCTTACGAATACATCTATCAAAGTCACCCTTATCTCAGTGCAGCTAGCCGGCACGCGCCAGCGATCTGTATCGCTTCGAGCTTCACCTGCCGAGACCGAATCGCTACGGGTCGTATTGCGAATACCTTGCAAGTCTGCTCGAAGAAAAGAAATATAAAAGCATTTTAGAGAATTGCCTTTCGCTGAGAATGGGTTCAAATACACTTTAGCTGAAAAATCTATTGAATTATTTCAGTTCATACGGTTATTTTCGAGACAATGAAAAGTACTGTACTAAAGTATAAAACTATTTGCGAGTAAAATAAGCAAGCAAGTTTCTAAAACTCAAAGGGAAGTAATAAATATAAGAACTTTACAAAACAATTCGGATCAAAACTTCTCTTTACCGCTGCACAATCAGCCGATACATGTCAGCGATCTGTATCGCCTCGAGCTTCCTTGCAGTGTTTGAATCGCTGCGTATCGTATTGCGAGTTTCTTGCAATATCAGCAATGAGTTTATTTAAAGGAAATTGGTGTATACACACAGGGTATACACACAGGGTATACACACAGGGTATACACACAGGGTATACACACAGGGTATACACATAAGGTATAAACTTAGGATAAAACTGTAAGGTTCTTAATTCCATGTAATTAAACTAATCTAAAATCGTTTTTAATAATATTTTATTGCAAATCCCTTGCAATATCAGCAATGAGTGTTTTTAAAGGAATTGGTAATTACAGAGTACCTAATACTTAGCATTTTAAATTCCAAGTTAATAAGCAATTTAAAATCATTATTATAATAATCAAATCTCATTTAAGGAGAGGCACGTAGTGCATAAATATAAGAAGTTGTTGTTGAGGAATTACATCCGGGTATTCTATCGAATGTAACACAGGGAACACGTGTTTTTGCGCTGTTTAAATATTACTAAGACCAATGTTTACGAGTACTTTATCACAGTACGTGTAGCGGGCACGTGTTCGCGATATATATTGCGGTGGAGCGTCATCTGTCTTGCCGAATCGCTACATCTCATAAGGTAAATTTATCTTGTGATATGCATACACTACACCATGTAGAGTAAACACATATAACCCCAATGAAACGTTTGATTTATTCCCAAAAAAAACAAACGCTGGGTTCATACAAAAGTTATTTGTGTTTGGAACGAACGTGATTTTCAGGGTGCTGGGGCAATTTTTATGCTTCTACAGCGGAAGCATTAACTGCATTCACGTCTGCCGCAAAGCGGCAATATACATGTTATTACTCAATTCAAGTACTTGTGATTGGGCGAAAAATTATATATGTATTTAGAAATGTACATACCTACATAGAGTTTATCAGATATCTAGTCACTACAAGAGGTACAGGTTTTATTAATTTTATTAATTTTGAAAATATATAGGTGTACTATCCCTACATACC
Source organism: Elbella merops (assembly GCA_018244855.1). Lineage (NCBI taxonomy): Eukaryota > Metazoa > Arthropoda > Insecta > Lepidoptera > Hesperiidae > Elbella > Elbella merops. The sequence continues at coordinate 3,790 of DWMG01003669.1, forward strand.
ATTATCATCGAAAGAAAATAATTAAACAAATGGTCAATATGACACTTTGTAAGTATAAGAGCGTCAATTTACAACAACGTGACATTGCTAAGTATATAACTGAGCAGTCTTAACGCTGTCTCAATATAGCCGAGTGAATAGAATTCTGTTTCATGAATATTTCAGTAGAACGGAGTTAATGAAGGAAGTCTCCTTTGTGCCGTTCTGATAGGTTGGTTACCTATAACCTGACGAGGGACTCGCTCCCTAATGTTACTAGATACGACTCGGGATAAGATTAATTGAATATTCGCTGGTAATGTAATCAGGTAAGTGATTCTGAGAATTCTTACTGGGCACGTTACGTTATGTAGGTGACTGATAGGATAATTGGGCAAGGCTTTAACAAGTTTCACAATATTGTGTTGTCCTTTATATGTATTTTATTGTATAATATGCTGTACTCCGAAGATAATTAGTGTCTTATCAGTTTTCCTAGTCTTAATTGCATTCAGATCAGAACTGCGTTATTCCGTATGTTTTTATTTCATAATTATAATTTTGAAGTATTATAGAGGAAACACATATAATTTTAATCTCAGAATATTAGGTACTTTAGATGCAGTGTTAAAACAAAAAAAATATTGCATTATGCTACATATTATTATTTTATTAAATGAGCTTTTGATATGTTTCAGAGATATTGTCTCGTTGGTCGAGTGATTGCAAATGCAATTGGTGATAGAGAGGTTCAGGGTTAGATTCCCGGGTTGAGTACTACCGGACTTTTCTAACTTAGATATTCTAGTAGAAATTTTTTTTAGTGGTTTGGAATCTGTATCTGTGCCCGGTGCATGGGAATAGGCTTACCACCTAATTCATACTGGGATGCAAACGAAACTGCTGAAACGCGGGCATACACTACCTTCCTCTGATTATGCTTTCCGGAATTACAGGGTTGATTTAACGTTTTTTAAGGATATTATTTTAATTCGAAATATAATTATCTTATTTAATATACCTATGAATATATTATATATATACCAAGTTATATATGTAGCTTTTTAACCACACGTTAACAATACTTGTGCAGCCATGCGACGGTTTCACAATTGACGACACGCTCAAACGGGGGTGTGTGCAGAATTAATGGGCCGAAACTGACATGTACTTTAGACAATATGGTTTTCGAATAGGCTGTTTTTTGTGCATAACAATATCTTTTAATATTTCGGTTCACTAAGCGTTTAAATCGGTATGAATTCCAATGAAAAGTACAATACACGCAGACCATATCCTCATCATATTTGTCAAGAGTTTAGTTGTCCTACTGCTAAACACTGTTTATCTACAAACTTAAGGCCCCTTTGGTCGAGTGCAGGTTGACAGATTTCACACGTCTTAGATGCCATAATGGATAGCTCGGGCGTGCGTCGTTTTCCTTCACCGTTATGCAGAGTTGCTATTCGTAAATTCAAAATAGCGTTGGCGACAAATATTTGGCTTAGAACCCTGTTTAGGAAAACTATTGTCTCTTTGATGGCTTTTTTCCGCTTAGCATACTAAATAGGACTTATTAGTTCTTTGACATTCAGTTGTATTATATATTATGTTAGTTGCAAATTTAGACTTGGTATAACCCCGAAACAGTTATCTATCATACGTGTGCAGCATGTGGCAGCGTGTCAATTGACAAGCTTGCTCTCACACGTATGTGGAATTCTCAGTACACAAGCCGAGCGCGTCTGTTAATAAAATTATTATGACTCAATATGCTACATAGCCCAATATTTCAGATGCTTATTATCCGTTAGGAAACGAACCCAAACAGATATTTGGGGTCGTTGGACAGGTAACCTGGGTTGGGTTCGATTCCTTGAGCGTACTGACTTTTAAAAAAATATGTGCGTTTTTACTAAAATATCGCTGGCTATATCCACAATTGGAAGCTTCGTATAGAAATTTGCTCATATAACAATCCTACAAAATGTTATCTAGTGTGTGTAAAGTCTGTTAATTTGCACTTGGTCAGCGGCAGACTATGACCTCACTCTTTTGTTCAGAGAGGAGATCTATGATTATTAGTGGACTCGGACAGATCCGAAACTAGTCGGACCATCCCGAAAAAACGCACGTGAGTTAAATCATGTGTAAAAATACTCACATGCATACATGTTAAGGAAATAGAAATAAATTAAAATTACACATATAATATGAATAATAATACAGAAATGCTACTAGTTGGCCATGTTGATTTACCACCTACATTTAAATATCAAATTACTTCGTACGATTAGCTTCCTCTTCGTGTGTGGTACGTATCATAAATTAACCAATAGTTTTCTAATATGCATTTTAGGAAGGAAACAGCGCATCAATAACCGCATTAATAAACAAAGCATTGTCTCCCAACGCAACAACCGCTCGCTAATCCACCGCGCGCAATAAAGCTCAAGTTCGCGAAAGCTCGCTCACTGAGTCGGCGCGAAATGACATCGAGAGTGGGGGGGACAGTGCCCTCAAGGATAGCGAACGGGGAGGGTGTGTTTCACCGCGCTCCGTACACATCGCGATGTCGCACTAAACTATTCGCACAGTTTACGTATTGCCAAAACGAGGAATGTCAATTTTTTTTATCCATATTCTATCGGTAGTTCTACGTTTGTATAGATGTTGATTAGTGACTATGTGCAAGGGCAGAGTGCTGTGACGGTAATCAGTAGAGTCAAGCATGGTCGCGGGACCAATTAACAGAGATAAACGTGCAAGCAACCAGTCGAAGACAACATTACTTTTGTTACTCTTGTTCGCATTTCCACACGCGAAAGGTAATTGATTTTTTCTTCTTTTTTATTCAAATAAAGAACACGATGCGGTAATTAAGTGAAATTGATAATGATGTAAAACAGCGATAATGCACTTCGACCATAAACTTGTAAGATATCGGTCCGAGGTCATTATCTTTTTCTTGCTTGGAAACAATGTTTTTAGTCATAAAATTGATTTATGGTCTTTCAGTTCTTATTTAATGTTTAACGCATGTGAAATTTTGCCAAAACCAAACTTAAGTATTCAAATTATTTTATTAACAATTGGCTGGAATATTATTTTTGTTAATTATTTGTTAGTGTTATTTATTACTAAAGAGCATACTAGGCGAAAAACTACATAAAATTTATTTGGTGTCAAATGGTTTTGTTGTTTAACAGAATATAATTCCACTCGTAATTATGTTCTAGATTTTAGTACAAATGATATTAAAACTTCATAATAATCCCTATGCATGTATTGTACCTACGTACGATATGCTGGTTTTAATCGTAATAAAGTTCGATTGATGCGCCCGTTGTTTCTACGTCGAATACGAAGTAATGCGGAAGTTTCAATTACAAACAATAATCATAGACAGTCTCATACGTTTGTAAGACTACCAATTGTTCTACCTATTGACTACCTATTTTCTAGTTCCGGGAGTAACTATTGTGTGTTACATCATAATATGAGTATTTGCGATTTATACCGAATGTAGATATAAGAAACTAAAATTGATAAGTACAAGAATATAGTTTCTTTATTTAATTATCACGTATATTCGTTTTCTTAATTTTGCTACTATCGTCAGAAGTAATTATTCTATTTTGTCACTTTGTCACTATTAATATATTCAGATTCATAATATATTTATTGCGCCTGACAATGTAAATTGTAAGTTTATTATACCTTTGTGCAGCCCAAAGTCGGGCGCCCCGCATAAAGGAGCATCCAGCGGACACCATCGTCGGAAGAAGTGAACCTGCGACCCTTCGCTGCGTGGCTGAGGGCAAGCCGAAACCCACCATCCAGTGGTACAAGGATGGCACTCCTCTTGCACAAACCGACCATCCACATCGCGTTTTACTCGAAGATGGCCTATTATTTCTCAGTTAAGACACCACCATCAGTCTACCCTCTCCGCTGCTGGTCGTACACCTCGCCAATAGCACAACACTGAGCTTGAGCTCAGGTAAGAATAAGATTATGATTTTTTTGGTTTGAATTTTGTGGACACAAAAGAAAACACATGAAGAAGACACATGAGAAAACAATCCATGCGAATTGGATGACTGAATATCCAAGCAAAAATATTTATTCTGGTACGTTTTGCTCAAATCAAACGATCAAGGCGTGTCTTAGGTAACGATTAAGATGAAAAATGAATAGTAAATAATCATTGGTGAGTGATTGCGTAATTCGGTCACTTTTTCATCATTCTGTCATTTTACTTGTAACATTTTTGCAAATATCTGACCCGAATCATTTATGAAGCTTAAACACAATCCCAGCTTACTCTATGTCGAATGTAATTTATCGAAGTTTCGAAGGGTCTACTAAATATATAGAATCGTTTTCCTGGTAACACGAAACGCCAAATAGACATCGCATTGTAGGGTCATGCGAGGCAAGAAGGAGAGCGACGAAGGCGTGTACTGGTGCGTCGCACGGAACTCAGTCGGGGAGGCGGTCAGTAAAAACGCAACGCTCACAATTTCAGGTATGAATTATTTATTTACATTTCTCGCTTAATGGATTGTCTGATGTATCGTGACTCATCATGTTAATCCGCATTTAGGGAAATGTAAACAGTAACACATATCAGTTGATAGTAAACTAATAAATATACAAGTAGGTACTTAGTTGTTAGTGTATTTTAGTAACAGAAGTTCTCTTGCCATTTTTGTTTTTATTACGCGGTAGTAAAGGTTTTCTTCAGTCGTAAATAAATCGTAAAAATTCAAGAGCCCAATACTCTAGCGTTAGGTTTTAATCATTTATCAGAAGAGTCAAAGGGATTTGCGGGCTCACTTAGCCTGAATACTACATAAAAATAGGTATCTATATACATCATAAATGTATCATCATAATGAAGTTGTAGAGTAAATATATTGGGATATCTCCAAACCCGTTTAACAAAAAGTGTGTTATGTTTAATAACAGCACTATCAATCTCGACTCAGAATCGAATGAAATTAAATAATATAAAAACCTATTATTATACATTATTATCCGCGTATGAAATTTTTATAAAAAATGGGTTTGTACGAAGAAACTGCGATTTTACTTACTAGATTCACTTTTGTATAACATATGTATATTTAGCTTATTTCTTGGGTCGTTTTACTTACCGATGAAACAATGATGTAGACTGTATTTCACTACGTAGGCAGAAGATTCTTAGTAATCAAGCAAATTTAAAATGTGTACTTTGTTGAATACAATAGAAAACATTTTATGCTGATGTGCGTAAGTTTTGGCAGTCTAATACATGAAATATAATATATGTAACATCACGCTTATAAACCCCGTAGGGGTAGACAGAGGAGTGTAGTACACTACCACGTTTCACCAATTACGTTTAATTGGTGATCCTATTGCCCTATATCGGGCGCAATTCCAGAGTCCGAGTCACTATTAGAAATTCTAAATTAGAAAAATCCAATAGCACCCAACCCGGTATTTGAACCCACGACCTCAAGATCGGCAGTCGCGCTTGCGACCACTCGACCAACGAGGCAATCGTAATATAATATATAATCTTGATTAAATTATCTACAGATTAATTCGGGTACCTACGTCTTTTCGGGGGCGACAATCGATGAGAACATAGTCGGAATAGGGTTATCTCGAAAAACAGTCTTAAGTTGGTACATAACTTAGTCATGTACACATATTTTATACGAGTACTAACGCATAATTTAATCGTACAAACTTATTTATTTTATCCAAGTCAACAGACCACTTGTTTGGAAGAAGATCTGAGCATCTTTTGCCTAGAGGTAGTGGCAATAGAATTAATTTTTTCTTTGTGAATTTTCGTTTCTTCCTAATAAAATTTTACTATAAACAAGCGATTTTGCTAAAGGTACAATTGTAGAGTTCAAAAGGATTCACTTGTAATATAAAACATTCATGTGTAGTCAACATGGGTGCAACTGGATAATCCCACGTGGACTAACTCCGGATTATCCCATGTGTTCTATATGTGTCCAGTATACGTGTCTAGTATATGTTTAATAGTTTAGTTACATAACAGTTTACTTCTATTCATACTGCTACGATTTCTAAACAATTATTGTAGTCTTTGAACTGGCAGGTCCTAGTTTACAGGATTTCATTTCTCAGTACGTTAATGTAATTCTCTATGTATGGGCGTGTTTGTCATTTAAATTTACAATTGTTTTATTACATCTTGTTATTGTAACGAGTACGTAGTTCTACGAAGCGGACGAAAGTGTCAATAACAATAAAAAAATGTGTCATACGGAAGTGATTCAATACTCTCAAACTAAATTGATCATGAGAAAGTTAGATCGAGATAACGTGTCGTGAGAGACAGATCTAATAGGATCAAGATAAACTGATTAAATATTCTTATCTAAATTGATCTTCTAATAAAGTCCACCCAGAGAGCAGTCGCAGGTAAAACTTTATTTGATGTATGTACTACAGGGAAGCATCTAATGAGTACAAAGCGCCGGGAAACTTTAAGAGACATACCATTATTATAATTGTAGAGCTAAGCAAAAGTTTAAATGACTTTTTAAGTTCATTTAAAATTATAACTAGATTCAGATGAAAATGAAACAATAGCGGGTAAAGAGAATGTAAATTGTTTGTCAGCGTTATATACATAGAAATTAAACAATACACTGTTAATTTTCGTGAAATATTTGCAGTACTTCGCGACGAATTTAGAATCGAACCACGAGATATCAAAGTAGCTAGCGGTGAACCAGCTTTATTAGAATGTTCTGCACCGAAAGGCGTGCCTGATCCTTCTGTTCACTGGACTAAAGATGGACATACCTTAGATGCTGAAGTTAATGGAAGGTAATCTACATAATCAGACAAATAATAGTTTATGACAAAAAAAACTTGAAATTTCTTATGACATAAATACCTGATTTTCCAGGATTACGATAATAGATGGTGGAAATTTAAGGATAGTAGAAACTCTGCCAACCGATAGTGGTGTATATAGATGTGTGGCGTCTAACGTGGCTGGAGAAAGACAATCCCATCCAGCTACGTTACTCGTATTACGCAGACCACATTTCTTAGTGAAACCCAATAATATAACGGCATTAATAGGTCAGAACATCGAATTTCATTGTCAAGTAAGTTACCCGATATCTAATAACATTCCTTGTTTGAGACTCACTATACACTTTAATCCATATTATGTTTCGTAGGTATCACCAGACTCGGATGTTTCAGTCACTTGGGCTCGTGATAAAGGTTCTTTATCTCCGTATGCCATTATACGGCGAGGGTCTCTAAGAATCGATAGGGTGGTTGCTAACGATGGTGGTACATACACGTGTAGAGCAGAGAGTCAAGCCGGGAGCAGTGCCGCTAGTGCCATTCTTACAGTCCATTGTAAGTGTCTATTAAATGCACTGCACTGTTACATAATTTTAATCGTTCAAATTTTTGACTTCCGATCCATAATTGCATATACATTTTTAGCCTTACCTCATTTCACACGAGTGCCTTCAGATCAAACAGCATGGGAAGGGGAAGCGGTGTCTTTCCCGTGTGAAGCAGATGGGACTCCAAAGCCAATTTTATTTTGGACAATGGAGGGGTCTCAGGTATTGATATATAAAAACTTGTTCAATTCATACATGAAGTTAATCAATTGTTTTTCACAAATTTATGTAATATATACAGTATAGTACAACAAGGCTTTTTTACAGGAACTCGTTTTTCCAAATTATGTTCATAGTACGGGAACGTTGTATTTGGATACAGTTACGCCGAAACACGCTGGTAGATTAACTTGAGTCGCAGTTAGCGCCGCGGGAAGTGCATTACATACAGCTACTTTACAGGTTCGTTGATGACAGTTATTTACAT
>DWMG01003670.1:0-11663 GCA_018244855.1 Elbella merops
GTTACGTAAAATATACGACCTATTTAAATGAAAACACGGTTGATAAACAGAAGGAGATAATATTCATAATAATATGTGTGTACATATATTTTAAACTCAATATATTTTTTGTTTTTTTTTTATCCATACATAGGCAATTCTTATTAGTACCGTATTCAAATATTAAAAGGAATAACACTTTATTTGCCATTTAGTTTTTAAGGATATCAATAGCTTGTAATATGTCATTGTGACCTCAATTTTATTCGATGTTTTGTATTTTCCGATATTATCGATCGGCATTATCGATGTTATTATATTGTTATATCGATATTGTTGATTTCTCTGTATATCATTATAACCGTAGACTTTAATACCATCCATAAAGTAATACATGTTTGAAATGGCATCGCGGTTGCACGGTTATATATTCACATCAAAGATATGATTGTGTGTGATTGTAATCAATTACCGTATCTTCCTTCTTTTGCCTAATCTAAGAATCCTTAAAATAATTTTCTTATTTTTATAAACTATTTTGTAATTACTATTTTTGTACCAAAAATTTTATTCAATATCTTTAGGCATTTCTGAATCAATCTAGCTGTCTATTGACCCTTTGCTGGTATTAAACTCAAAAGCATATTGTGTTTTGCACAGAACATTTTTTTCGTTATTATTTTTATTGTAACAAAGTGTACATTTTTAAACCCGAGCGCATCTAAAAGTACAATGGAAATAAGATAGTAGGTACCTATAGTTAAAAGTGTTGCAATATATTTCGAAAATATAAAATAGTTATCACTAATATGTCTTATAGATATGTAATTATAAAAGTAATAGTTGAAATAATATATATTTAATCTCTAAATGTCATTTAACTCAAATACACTTTAACTTCAATCAAAATATTGATTGACATCTTTTGCACTGACATTACCGAAGTATATACATATAATATTATTACAATTTTTTTTGTAGTTGCCTCTAATTTTAACTTAACTTATTTTTGCAGCTCCATATAGATTTTCATTAAGCTATCTTGTCTTTTTTATAATGTAATCATGTACGCTTTTTGTGTAAAGAATTTTACCGTTGATTTGTGATAGTATATGCATAAACTGGTCATGTAACTTAACGATTATTAGGTATATTAATTAATGTTTAATAAATGTGAATGAACGTTTACGCCAAAGTTTTGAAATTATCATGTTCGTGTTTAGAAACTGATAATATCAGTTTAAATGCACTTAAATATAAATGATATTGCACAATCACAATGTTTTTATTACTTCTCTTTAGTATTCGATTTTATATATTCATTCAATATCAGTGTAAATATAAAGTGACGTATAATACAATTTAAATTAAAGTGACGTATGATACAATACGAATTAAATATCGGAATTATATTAATATGGGAGAAAAGTATTATAATATAGGAACATAGACGACTAAAATAATCTCTGTTTCGAGATATGCTCGTTAGTTAGTTACATACTTATGGGGCTTTTTAATAACTAAATTAAAAGTACTGACTGCCTCGTTGGTCGAGTGGTTGCATGCACGACTGCCGATCGACAGGTCCTGGGTTCAAATTGCGGGTCGGGTACTATTAGATTTTTCTAATTTAGAATTTCTAGTAGTGATTCGGAGTCTGGATGTGTGCCCGGTGTATGGCAATAGGTTCACCACCTATTCCATTGTAGGATTAAAACGTAATTGGTGGAAAACATTAAAAGTGCGTCAAGCTTGTCCGCATTGCTGTGAGATAGATTAGATGTAGTTAAAAATATTGGAGCGTACCCTGAAAGCAGTTTTTTTCATGAGATTTAAATCATGCGCGAAGAACAAGTTTTAGGGTTGTCAAAATGTTTTAGGTAATACTCTTTATAAAACTATTTCAGTTAGAAAAGCAGTACATTTAATAAAAATTGTGCCTTGAAAAAGAGTTTGGCTGCATACACTCACCACCATTATCAACCTTTTCATCGTTCCTCTGTTGCACATAGCTCTCCTCTTAATTCCCTTTTCTAAAATAACGATTAAGGCCAAAGTCTAGTCTAATCTTCACGCTGGCCAAGTACTTTCTGGCATTTTGACATCTTTCTCCTTACGAGAAACGTAACAATGAGTTCATAGGTTTGCAGGTTTTGTCACGTTTTTCTTCACTATGCAGCAAATAATCATAAATTTTCTTTATAAAGAGGTATGCGGACAGAACTTGAACCCAGGGCACTCGCGGTAGGAAAAGAAATTCTAAAGCACTAGTCTATCACGGCTTACAAATCGCATGGCATCGACATTTCAAAACCAGTCTATCCAACTGCGATAATATTCTAGGCGCACTATATTCCTTCCTTTGTATATATAGTAATAATCATAAGCAGTTTCGATATATGAAACAGATATGTATTATATTGAAGATGGCAACCCTATTAGAAGATCCGGTACACACATTGACATTGATAACCTGTTTTTCGGCATCCCGATAATCTTTTTAGAAACACGGCTGTACTTGACGAAAATTTTTATTCATTGTTCTTAAATCGTGGTTTACATTGACGGCTAAAGTAACAATTACCTAAGTATTGATTACTTTTTTAAAGTTGATGTTACTTTTTGAAAATTTAAATTGAATCTAGTTACCGGTAGTTATAACTGACGCATTGTTTAATTAACAGCCACTCATATATTTACGTGATTTTATATTTCTTGTTGAATTATTAATAAAATACTGCTCTTAATTTTTCACTTGTATAATTGTAACTCTAACATTGTTGATATAAATAAGATCCAAAAAAAAGTGCAACAAACAAAATCATTCACTTATGTATGGTCTTTTTCAACATCGGTTTTCAAGAATGTATCATACTGTTCCTCAGTCATGAGGTCTTTTAGTTCTTCAGGTTTTGTTAGCTTCAATTTGAACAGCCAGCCTTGGTCGTAACAAGATGTGTTGATAAGACCAGGCTTATTTTCTACATTACTATTTTTCTCAGTAACAACACCACTGACCGGGGAATATATTTCACTGGCTGCTTTAACACTTTCCAAGGCGCCACATTCATCACCAGCTGTAACCTCCGTGTCAGGATCTGGTAGTTGGGCAAATACAACATCACCTAGTGCTTCCTGTGCATACTTGCTTATTCCAACAGTACCTATATTATTGTCAACCACCACCCATTCATGCCGATCTGTATATTTTCTCATTGATGAATTACTACTGTACATATGTCGCAATTCACAATATGACTGCCTAATCTTTGGTTGTAAAGCACATCTTTTTGAAATATAATGTTTTGTCACTTGAAACATACATCTTTGGAGAGTCATTTTATACCTGAAATAAATTAATTTTTTTTACAATAATTGCTAACTTGTAGAAAAAAAAATTTTGTGTATGATATAGTAGGATTGCTATACTGTGATGTGATATATTGAAAATGCTGTGGGCAACTTCTATGGAATATTATAGGCTGACTTAAATTACATATAAATTAATTTTAACTATACTCCAACACTGCTACATAACTCACTAATGAATTAGTATGCATTTTAAAAATATTATAATACCCGACCGGTCCCTTACAAGGCAGAGGCACAGAACATATTACACACAATTACTTGAAAACACTAAAAATCTCACAAAATACACAAAAGAAGCTTGTGTGAAATATGGATAAGTTTGAGAAATAGTTTAGTTTCAAAATTAACTGTCAAGTCTAACAAGAGCAAAAAAATGAATATTTCCATGAATTTACAACTTCAATACATTTTTATGATTAATAATGCTAACAGAGTGATTCTTGCACATCTATTGGTCAAAAACTAGTATTAAATTGTTCTCTAGTCTCTATAGCAATTAAAAGCCAAGTATAATATATGAAATATCCAAGTATAAAACTGTGTATACAAGAACTAGGGCAACTATTACAAACATTTATGTTGCAACTAAATGCCAAAGGTCTGTATCAAAATAATATAACTTACCAGACAGATGTAACACGAAATAAACTTTAAATATATATAAAATAGGAACGGGAACACACTTCTAGTAAAACTGCAATAAAAATTATTTTGACTTCAGCATAGGTTTAAAGAATCTACAAAAGAAGAGTCTAATTATCACAAAGAGGACAATAAGTAATAACTGAGAAAGAGTAAATACGATATCGCGCACTACGACTGAAGCCGAGAGGAGATAACGTGAACTTTTGAACTGTGGGAAATATAACGATATCTAATATTAAGGTTAACATCACAGCTTTGTTTTACGAAATAAGTGCGATAAATGCATTTTATTTTGAAATACGCATTCGGGTAAGGAATAAGGATTAATACCGATAGATCAGAAGGTGGTTAAAAATAACTGCCAAGTTAATATAATAATATGTAAGATACATACATTTTTCACATAAATTCTGTACTTACGTATTACTTTATGAACTTAGAGACCTTCTTATTGTTAAAATTTGTTAGACAGGAGAGAAACATTAACAAATAAATATTTTTTTTCGTTTGTCTAAGCTTAATTTTAACTAAAATAATTATGTGCTATGTTCTCATTATTTATACATAACCCGGATTCTACTTAAAAGGTTAACGTAATGTATTATGTTCGGAAATTGATAAGGTTGTCAAGTAAGTTATTATTCAATATTATTGATTTGGGTAATATCCCTAATATAATTAATTGTGATGTATACAAGTAACATAATATGTATCATAATTGTAGTAATATTTGATATGCATTAGTATTTTATGGATTTGCACATAATGGCTAGTTCAGAAATATATTACCAAAATTAAGGGAGAGAGAAGGGAAGATCGTTTTGTCAAACCCACGTCATTTTCATGTCATATTGTTGTCATTGTACGTTTAGCCATGACTGAAAGATGTCAAACGAAGCTTACAGAAAAAACTGATAATCAAAATTATATTATTTTCATTGGAATTTTAGTGGCTTTGCTTGGTGTGCTATATTTTTACAGGTCCAATGATCATTGTGACGATTAGTTAGAATTTTGTATCGTCGTATACAATTTTTAACCCAGTTTGAATGGTTGCAGGTTTCACTTCGTCACAATCTGTGTTAGCTATGTGTTGGGATGTGTGGCTTGTTATTATGGGTTAAATTCTGACTTTTTACATAGTTATGTGGAACGATGGACGTGCCATTTTATTACAACGTCTCCCGATAAGGAGTCTCAAGACGCCCCTGTCAAAGTGAGTCGAATTTTTGTTTCTTTTGTAGTTTTCATTTCAAACACTGTTTATTTTTGTAATGTAACCGTTAACCGTTTATCTTCAATGCCATGTAACCTCTTGAATTTTTTTGTACGAGTCATATGATGTATTGTAAGCATATCAGTGTGGATATTAAATTGTTGTGAGAGTGGAACAAAGCCTCAATGGGTCAATTTGCTGAGACTAATTAATTATACATTTTGAATGTTTTGTTGTTTGTAATTGTTTATAATTTACGATTTTAAATTTGTGGTACATTAAATACTTCAGTTTATATTTAAATGTACTAATATACTTGTATCACATCAAAATATCTCTATGCTGAAAACAAATACCTTCATTAAGACTCGAAAAAGTCATTATCATCAAATAAACCAGCCATAAGTATTAAATTGGTATCAACTCAATAACAACAACACTGTTTTCATAGGGATGTATTACATGTGGCTCAAGTGACTGTAACCGTCATGATCCTGAGATCCTGGCTGAGCCCTGGACAGGGTTGCAGATACATAAGCAGCTGGACCAAGCAATTGAAGATGTATGTCAAATGCATTTATAATTTATTTTGCATAATAATCATCATCATGCAGCATCATCAGCATTTATCATCATGTAAACAAAACTGCTCTATATCAAAGGAACAGTTTATAAAAATACTGGAGGATGGTACATTGACAGTATAATGTATGTTATCTCAAGCAAATGATGGGAATAATGCTTGAGTCTGAGTTATTCAAAGTGTTATGACATCGGTTTAAAAAAGGAAGTTATAGAAAATATCTATAGAAAATAGAGAATATCTCATGTAGACAACCTCAATGGATGACTCACACATACTATCAAATAAATTTTTTATTAACTTTGAACTATTTAGCCATCATATGTCTGTTTTATCTATGAAATTGCAACTACTACAGTAACTTTTAAGATATATGATGTGGTTCAAAAGCTAGTTCATGAATAAAGGACTTTAAAAATACATATTTCATTTGATTTCATAAACCGAAATATAGCTAAACAAATCTTTAAATGTGCATAGAATAAATACATATGTATAAGTAATAAAAGTGCTCTTAAATGGGGTGTATCACCTGTTATTATATAGATAAATAATAATAGTGTCTTCATGTTTTAAAGAATTTGTTAACAAGGATATTTATACCATTTTAATTATATAGACTTATTTATATTTAGATTAAATAATCCAACTGTCTTCTACTTTCTAATTGCCTCATTATAAATATATAGAAACACATTTGTGGGTTTTCGAAAAGTATATAGATATGTGATTCATAATGTCTTGCTCTAATGTATTTGTTTGAACTGTTACTCATTACGTACATTTGTTTTTTTTCAGTTTTACAACACAATACTGGAACAATTTATTAATACCTGGTACAGTAAGATAACATTGCAGCCATTCTTTGTGGATGAGTTACGGCACCAGCTGAGGTATGCCTCAGCTTCCTTGTTGAGGAGAGCGATTAAGGTACATATACATCTGTATCATTAGAACAGTTTATAATTAGTTTTTCCTCACTTAGCAATATGGACTGATATGTTACCAAACTTTGTTGACAGTTTCCAACAATTAAATAAATTTTTTAAGCATAGTTCTCTCATAGTTTTTAAAGATATGGTGTTCAGACACATGTAATATGAGATTGTCCAGTTTAGTTACATTTTTCCTATATATGAGACTGAACGCAATTTTGAACTACAATGACAACCTGAGTCAATACATGGTGTTGTTCATTCATTTCATTATGTTGCCTATGTATTCAGATGATAATGAGTGTCAGTTGGAACACTGTCACATTGTCAGTTTTGCCAATAATAATGTTGTGAATGTTAATTAACTATACTAAGGTGAAGACGGGAATGTGAAGTTTCTATGTTACATGATATGATTTTACAGACTATAATATAGGCAATTATATATATACCTCTAATCCATGGTGGTACAAATAACATAACTGGTGAGGACTAGGGGAGTACTAGACCCCTTTGCTTACCCCTTCGGGCAAGTTGATGTTGAACGTTTGCAGATAGACTACGCTCGGTTCATCGCGGAGAAGTTGGCGCCGTGCGCGCTGCGGCACTACGCCGTGAGCGCGGCGGGCGCGCCGGTGGCGCTGCACGCGGCCGCCGCCAACCGCGCCTCCGAGCTCAAGTACTTGCGCTGCCTCACCGACGCCATCATGCCCTATCTGCTCAGGACCACTGAGACACACAACTCGTAAGGGCTTCATTACGTTCCTATCGTTACGACAATAATAACGTTATATTGTTCAGTGTACAGCCTTCTGTAAAGTATATTACTTCATGTAGTATGCACCTAATATATATTTCACCTATATATTTCACATTACAGAGTATTCAAAGTGCTAATACGGGAGATATTCGCCGGCTGGGTGCTACTGTCGCTGACGGACGTGTTGGCAGACCCGTATATTCTCAACGCGCTCATACTATTGGCGACCGGCGACGAGACAATGGCGCAGTTGCCCACTTCACCGAATTACAAGGTACTGTCCCTTATACAGACTTACATACAGACATATCGTGCATTAAATAAAAATTAGGTGCATAATCTGCCATTAAGTTAACCTCTAGTTAAATCCTCTTAATCATCTCAATGCCATTTTCTTTATAGAATGATTCTTGTATCTATTTATGATTAGGACCTGAGAGAATCGCTAAGAGATGAGATGAAAATTTCATCATAAAAAAATAATGTTTCATTATTGATTAGATTCACTGGTTAGTAAACCTGACTTGCATAGCCGGAGGTTGTGGAGTAAATTTTAGTTTTCGTTTCTACTCAATAATTATAATTCTAGGTAGAATTTTTGGAGACGTTCGTGCGTCAGAATGACACCATTTACGGAGAGCGGGCGCGCCTGCTGCGGGTGGATCTGGACCTGCTGGTCAATGATCAGGACCACTTCTATGCTTTCATGCAGCACATGAAGACCACAAGTCATATACATCTTTTACAGTTTTATAAGGACATAAGTGAGTGCTCAGATTACGCCCAACAATGTGATAATAAGTCATTTGTGGCTTATATCGATACACATGTGTCATACTATTTAAGTTTTAATTTACCATTCGCGAGTGATCCTAAAAACATATTCAGAGAGCTAATTAGGTAAGTTGTGCACCAAACATGTTTTATAATTTAAAAAGTAGTTACGTTCTATGTTTGACGTTTATAAAAAAAGTAAAAAAACTTGTAATTAAAAAAATACAAAATTGTAGTAACAGTGTGCTGTATATTAAATGTTGCGATTAAGGAATTTCATATTAAAATGGGTTAAATCGAAGACTACTCGAAATTTAAACTCACGGATACTAAAAAACGAAGTAAACGGAGAGTGGAAAAAGTGTGTCAGGGGTGTCGTAAGTGGAAACATTCTCGCATAAGCTGATCTTTGAAAATTAGATCAATGATTATTCAATATGTACCTAAACTCTCGGACACACTGTCACATTAAGTGATATAATGACTATTTTCCATAGGGACAAAGATTATAGATTTCCAATAGTGGATGTTCAACGTTTCATTGATACGGACTTATATTTCTGACAAATAATGATAACAGAGTAAGTTGAGTGTGTAACCTTTACGCGCTGCTGAGAAAAAACTTATTTGATACTGTGGCAAACATTTCGATTAAAAAACCTTGACTACGCCGAATTACAATGCAATAATATTTATAGTACCTACATGTAATAATTATCAATAATACTTTTGTTACTGTGTACTACATACTTTATTTAGAATTGATTCATATTTATTTGGTTCTAAAACAAATTAGAAAGATTACATATACGATTGTACAAAAATAGAATAAGGAGCAAACATTTCACAGTCATGTAAGAGATGGATGAGAGAGCAAATAAAAGTGTGTGTTCTGCAGAGCTGTTCCAAACGCGCATTTTAAACCCGGAGCTGAGCCGCGAGGAGCAGGAGTGGCTGCACCGCGAGGCGCGCGAGCTGTACGCGCGCTACATCGCGTGCGACCTGCCCTGCGTGTCGCTGCCCGACGCGCTGCAGCGCGAGCTGCGCGACCTGCTCGACGCCGCGCCGCACCACGTCTGCCGGTATGCACGAACCACACTACACCCTACACACTCAAACACGCGCACTCATATACACGCGCGCACACGCTCATGTACGTACACGCGCACGCGATCGGCTATGTACACGTGCATGCGCTCGCGTACGTCTGCCCTCGCGCTTATACACGCACATGTACACGCGCGCACACCCGCTCATGTACATATAGTCGCATACGCTCGTGTACATATAGTCGCATACGCTCGTGTACACGTGATGATGACACAATGAACGTAATATACACCCAAAATATTTTATGAACATAATAATACAATATTTAGCTCTTGATATATTACAGTGATAAATTTACATTACAATATTAATACCATGTCTACTATTATCATCACGACCTGATCCTTTTCGGAGTAGGCAAAGAGCGCGCAGTGCCAAATATCTCTTTTCTTACAGCCACCGCTGTGCTTCTTTCAAATTTTCATACCTGTTTGAATGTACTTCTTAATGTTAATCATATATTTTACAGGTTACAAACAAGTCGAGCCTTGTATCAGGCAGCGAGGCAGTCACATGTAGCTCTAGAAAAAATCATGTTGCCAAAATTTTTACATAGTGAAGAGGTAATGCGAAATTGTAAAAATATTTATATCACATATGGAATCAGAAATTTCATAATGATTTGATTGTTTCAGTATTATAAGTTACTGATTGGATCTAGAGTACCTACCGGTTATCACAAACAGATGACCAAAAGGTAAATTACCGACATAGTATTATATTTATTGATAACAAGCAGTGATAACCTAGTGGTTAAGAATTCAGCATCTCACTCCGGGGTTGCTGGGTTCAAATCCATGGCGCGACCCTCTTTATAAAAGTGCGTTTCAAGTTTAAATATCACTTGCTAACGGTGAAGGAAAACATCGCGAAGAAACCTGCACAGCTTAGACTTTATAAAAAAAGTAGAATTTTAAGGTGTCTGGATTCTGCCAACCCACACTTGGCCAGCCTGGCAGACTATAGCCTTAACGTGACCGGTCAGCACCGCTTGGCCACGAAAACACGAGTTAACTCGTGAGCGGTCATCATCATCAGCCTACTCCCGTCCACTGCTGGACATAGGCCTCTCCAACGGCACGCCACTGAGCTCGATCCTCAGCTCTTCGCATCCAACCATTGCCAGCCACTTTGTGTATATCTTCAATCCACCTAGCTGGAGGGCGTCCTACACGCTCATTTTACCAAGTTGCGGTCTCCACTCCAGTATACGGCTGCTCCAGCTTCGAGAGGGAGGCCTGCAGAAGAATACAGCTTGGCTGGCAGCATATAAGAAACTTCGTCAAGTCTTTTCGTCACCGCTACCGCAAAGCCTGAAGACGAAAGTTTTTAATGAGTGCGTCCTATCTGTTATGACATACGGTGCCGAGACGTGGACACTCACGGTGCGACTGGTCCACCAATTTAATTTCGCTCAGCGAGCTATGGAGAGGGCTATGCTCGGTGTCTCATGTCTATGATTAACTTAAATTTCAGACCTCAAGATAGACTGCAGAACACAACATTAAAGCTAGGCAACAAGTTAAAGAGTGCACTCAGGTCACAAACTGTTGATGGTCAAGTGGTAGATAACTTTAGCAACAATGAAGAGTTAAACGAGGGAGACAGTATAGAGAACATGGACATATTGAAGTACTTAGATTCAATAGCTGCCGAGGAAACATTGGGGGAACAGGATTTGAGTACATATAAGGTTGTACTCACTCATGTTGAGACTAGATTGGTGAGTTTTCCTCTTGTTAAGCTAAAAAGTTAATAATATTAAAAATGAATATTACTTTAAAATAGCAGTTTGGAGTTTTACTTTAGGTCATCTATCTGCATGCTAGATTGCATATTTGATTCCCAGTTTGAGAGATATTTGAACATTAGCATGCCTATCTTGGTATAAATTTCTACGTAAGTCATGTGGGGGGACTTCAGTGAGGAAATATAAGGGCTGATAAAATATATTTATACATAAAAAAAGATTGTGTGTACCGCTTAGGCGCGATTTAAGTAAAACTTCCTTGACATTTTTAGCACATTTATATCTGCTAGATTCATACTCATGTTAATTATTTGGAGTTAATAGAATGATTTCACAAATAAATAAAACAAAAACTTACGTTTCTTACAGGTCGAGTCATTATGACATCGTTGATTTGTTAATAATTTATTATTATTACACAAGCAAGGAATATACTCTTGCGATTGTGCTCTTATAGATTAATTAATTTCATCACTCATCGTGCTCATAACTAAAATATTAGTCGTGGGTGGGAGTGGAAGCTATAACCCGTGGCTCCG
>DWMG01003671.1:0-11662 GCA_018244855.1 Elbella merops
GATGGCGGGTGATGGCGGGTGATGGCGAGTGATGGCGGGTGATGGCGGGTGATGGCGGGTGATGGCGGGTGATGGCGGGTGATGGCGGTGATGGCGGGTGATCGCTTGTGATGGCGGGTGATGGCGAGTGATGACAAGTGACGGCGAGTGACGGTGGGTGACGGCGGGTGACGGCGAGTCACGGCGGGTGACGGCGGGTGCCGGCAGGTGACGCGCGTGAGTACGGGTAACGTCGCAGCGCGAGGCCGTAAGGTCAGCACACACGTCACAATCTAACCAGGTCATTCGTAACCCTTCACGAAGACGTACGCTCCGGGACTTTGGCACGGACAACGCATTCGTTGCTAAATACTTCTATTGCAGTTATAAATAAATCGAATGAAATATTATAAACGTTGCTACCTAAATAGATAGACTGAAATGTTACGAAAAATGAATACATATTAATGATCGAGTTTCGTAAAAAGGACAATAGGAAAAGTTATTATTGGTATCAAGACCAAAACTTATTAGCATAATTATCATTTTAAATGCCTTCATCCTTTAACTGTCAGATGGTTCAACGGATCTCTTGTCAGACTGAGAAGGGTTGAGGCCATACTCTGCTACGCTGTCCAGGTGTACCATATTACAACATACTAAAACTAAATATATATTTTTAGACTGTTCTAATTAGAACCGGACAGTTAGTTTTGAAGATGAATCTATTTATAGATTACATTGCGGAGATGACGAAAAGGGCTACGCACAGACACACACTTGGCTCAACTCAGCGACCTCCGTTTTAATAATATTCTGCGTTGACTTATTTATAGAACAGTATTTTACAATTAACTCATCAAAGTTATTAAGCTTCTTCACGTCAGCCATTTCATAACTCTTGGTGACAGATCTCGCCTCGAATAAAGAGCGTTAAGGCGATAGCTGACCAAGTGGGCGAAGTGTGGGTTGGCAGATTTCTCACGCCTAATGGAGTATTCTTAGCTGTGCAGGGATTTGACTATTAAATATTTTGTGAGTGTTTATACACATGATTATATATTTACCGGCATAATACACGTATGTTTTTTGGGATGGCCTAACTAGCAAGTCGCGGCTTGCAATTGGCGGGAGCTCATGAAGAAGGATCTTACTCGTATATAGTTCCAAAATTAGTCGGACCATTCCGTTATCTTACTGGTCTTACTGAAAATTGACTCATACATATGTCTATGCCCTTCCATAACTTTAATTTCGAATGCATTAGCCGTTCTGGCTAAACGTAAAATGCGCAACAAATATTTAAAAACCATCGCTTCAGTTTTGTTAATTAAAAACAAATACTAAGTAGATATAAGTAAGTACTGGTAATCATTTATTTGAAAATATTTAAATTCAATACTAATATAACTTCAGTAATTTTATTGTATAAGTATAAAAGAAAAATGTGTGACACATTCTCGTTTAAAGTTTTCCTATTAAACGTACACGGAATTAATTAAACTTGTTGAGCCATAAATGTGACACAGGACACATTTATGTAATAAAGTAATAGATTAATATCATATAAAGAATACTTCGTAGAAAAAATATAATTACATTTGCGCACTAGGCAATTTAGACGCTAAGAAGGCGACTAAAGATTTTCGCAGAAGGACTGCTATGGTTAGAAATTATGAGGCTGGCTTCATTATAGCATTTCACATATAAAAATACTTAATGCGAAGACTGACTGGTATAATATGTTACGAAGAAAATGTCCGCCATTTTGCATCCTCTAAATCGAAATGGAACTCGCGTCATTTTGAAAGTTCATTAGCACCAGCAGTAATCCATTGTTATTTAATTAACTAGGCCGATAATGTTTTGTACAGTGTTTTATGGATTATTATTATACTGAACAACAAAATATAAACAAAATCGATCACGGATTTACTGATAAGACTTATTTACTTCTATTATTACACCATCAGTTACCCTTTTGTTTATCTGTTACATAAACCTTGGAATTTATAAGCGTACGTCACACTATTTCAGTATAATACGTATTTCGGAAGTTTCAGGGAATACTATTAGGGAATACTATTCCGTTGGCATCGCGAATAAGCTTTAGGAGGATATTGGACTTCAATGAATTTACAGGTTATGCAGAGAGCACTGAGGGCCAATTATTTATCTCTATTCTTACAGACCTGATGGTTTAACTGTGCTTTCTGCCTAGCGTGTAAATGAGCTGGCGGGACGATATATAATACTGAATTTAAATTTTCAATTCAATTTAATTTCAATGTAGAGCATGCTGAAAAAATATCTGATTATGATTTATGCGAAAATCGGTCAAGTAATTTCATCAGTAATAGTGTAAGGCTGTGTAAATATGATATTTTGTCACTAAATCTGTTCTATAGTAACGTAATCAACATAGGATATATTTTACATATATTTTTATATTCGATTTAGGGCACTAAATGTAAACACTAGCAATATTTTTTTGGAAAAATCGTCAAAGAACATGTCTATATATTTATGTAAATGCGATTCGTTCTGAAATACGAGAACATTTTCGTACAATTTCGAGTCGGCGTCACAGAGCGTTTGTCAAGTAAATGGACTATTTGTGAAATTACAGCCGTCATGAGGGGTGTCTCCGCTCAGGTGAATTTCGAGCCGCCGTAATTAGATAGGTGTTCGGCGTAACGCGAGCTTGTTTTATTACGTTCTTTTAGCGTTTGCCACGAGATATATACGAATTTCCCCCGCTACTTATCACGTATGAAACAGGAAATTCTTACCACGTTCCCACGTTAACACATTGTACATACTCGTATTCATCCACTTATATTATTACGCTAGATAATGTAGCGTCTAAGCAGAAAGCACTGAATTCCAAATATCTTTATCCACATAGAACTGTGATGCTTAACTTCAACATTTAATTACGTTTTTCATTGAACTGTACTTTGAACAGTTGTGTTTTATTAATTTTTCTACATGTAACCTATTCCGATTCTCTAATTTCGTCGTTTCCGCGCATTATCGGCTCTATGTGCGATAATCAGGAAGTGTGTTCAATTCGAAGCGCGTCGATAGGCGGGCGGCGGATTTTCTATTCAGAGTAGCTCGTATTGAGAGCGTACGTGACGGGCGCCGCGTGCTCGCCGCACGGCCCTGGCCCTTTGTCCATAACGGGAGCTTTCAATTGCTCCAAACACGCACCACGCATTGACACAGCTAATTGTGTTATTGCCTATTAAGGCTTATGGATGCATACGTGAGACGCCTACTTGCCCACATGTATTCCATTTGAGATCCTCGAGAATAATATAAATATATTGTTAGTTTTAAAAACGTTATACGTTGCGCAATATAACAAGTGTTTCTATAAAGATACATATTATTGTTGGGGAAGCATGTCAGGTCTGTAAGGATAGTGATAATTAGCACTCGCCGTCCTTTATCTACACCGTAAGGGGCCTGGCGAGACGGTATGATAATATGTAATATGAAATGTAGGTATATGAATACGTGACTATTTCAATGTAAACTGACATAAAAATCTATCGCAAATCAAAATTACCTACGAACAATAACGGAGTACTAAATAGAATTTAAACGCACATACCTATATGTATATTTCTAAGGTGACGCTCATGTAACTTATGCTTCAATTGTTCTGACATAAAATAAAAATAAATATAATAGGAAGAAAAAGCGTACACTTACTTGGTATCCCAACGAAATAACATTATTATTTTATATTGACGTAAAGAATGGTAGCTATTTGCGGTTTAGATTTACGTCGCATTTTCTCTCCCTTATAAGGTCGCGTCACGCACTCGCCCACGCGGGTACCTATATCGGCTTACAGGGAGACAACTTTTCACGTAACCAACCCGACAAAACTTCGACCCCTGTCACGTACCTGGTAATAGAATCCTCGAGGATTTCGCATATCAATACGGACTTTGGGCACTGCAATACGGATATGTGTTATATCAAATCAATTTATCCAATTTTAGCGTTAATGACAAAAGTGGTTACCGATGGCTGATAATACCACCAGTTGTATTGCTTATCTACTGTGATGTAAGCAAGATACGATCTTTAATAATGACTTTTATATCGTAATGATCGCTTCAAACAAGTTGTGTTGATTTTTACATTATATATACATGCCTACTTATTTTGATACTTATAATACTGGCTGGTTGGTTTAGTAATTTTTCGAAACCAGCGTGCGTGTATGAAAAAAGTCATGTATATAGTAGGAGCGCGTCAGGTCTATTAGGTTTTAACTCCCGGTGTCCCCTACCTAGCTCGTAAGGGACCTGGTGTGATGATATATTAATAATAACAATAACTTACATCAACTTAGGTAGTTCAGAACACATTTGTGATAAAACGCTTATAAACTTCACATATTACATGAGCCGAAAAAAATTATTGACCGTTGATATAAATTTTCCACAGTCTATTGGTTTCTTAAGTAACCTTTGTTTCTTAAAAATTAGCAGATAGAGCACGACTGAACATATTATAGCTGAACGTGTGCTGTTGCCGTGTTAATGATTATGGAATTTATTGTATTTTAGTATTAAAATTTCTGAAGCACGTTAGGTCTGCAATGATAGTAATATTTGACACTTTCTGCTTTCTGTTTACCCCCAAAGGAACCTGGCGCGATGATATAATAATGATTTAGAAAGTGAAAAGCATACGCCTAACATTTACGTATTTATAAACTAAATACCACTATATCCATACCCCATCATTATCAACATTATATTATTAATGGTCCCCCTGTTGGACACGGATCTCCTTGCAGAACGAGAGGGAAGTTTTCATACAGTAATTGGATGTACGTTGACTTGCCAAACATCGCAATAAACTTGAAATGGGAGCCTGAATTGGGAGATCTCTTTGGTCAAATCATTAAAACTTTCCGACGTGGGCTTTGAACTCCATTGAAGGACAGTAACAAGATTTGTTTGCGACAGATTTAATTTAGGCAAAGGTTAATTTTATACTGCCGTACGTATGTACTGTTTATTTATTTAAAATCATTTCATCGCTGTTTTCATGAACAATAATACGATTAGTGATTACTTCTATTGCCATTAATTGTATTTTTTGTATTTTGTAACTATTTACACGAGTAAGTGTGTATAATCGGCAACACTGGCCAAGTGTGCGTTGGCAGACTTCATACATCCTAGAGAAAATTATTCAGAACTGTTAAAATGAGCAAGTTCGCTAATTTATTTTGTGCGTGCGCGTCAAAATTTAAACCCAGAACTCCTGAAATGGAAGGTTGAATTTTAAGGCACTAAGCTATCACTGCATTCTGAGTTACATTTGTTATGGGAATTGAGCAGATACTGTTATTGTTACCGTACGGTTAGACGGCAAAGCAAATCCTAGGTCGTGAATTTGCGTTAGAAAATTTCCACGATTACGAGAACCGTTTAGAGGGCAATCATAAAACAAATAGACTGTGCATTAAGCCGCTATTGTTACATAGCTCGTAATGTAGTCACTGTACGGAGATATTATCATCCGTGTATATCTAGAGAGAAAACAATGAATAATGGATTCCATCAAAGGAAATTGCCAAATTATACCACATTTATACCAACTTAAATTTCCTTTATGTGTCTTCTTTATAAGCGTCTAAATAGGAGTTGGATGAAAAAATAACCTAAAAACAGTAATGTATAGTAGTCCCTTAAACACGTAGAAACACGCTCGCAAAAGGAAAACCGAAGCTGAACTAAAGATATTCGAGAAAATTCCTTTGGCGTGCACAAAGCGATTTACGTCGTACTTCATACTTACAAGACCGTCAAAACAGAACCTTTGTATGATGTTTGTTATTCAATATCGACAACTTGAAAATATTTATTAATATAATTCCTGTGTGTTGTGGAGAGACAGTGAATTCGAAGCAAAATGGTAAACAACAAAATGAAAACTTTTATTATTATAATCGATTACCAATATTAAATATTCCATCTATAACCATTTTTTTTCTCATTTTTATATCACATTTTCTTCTAATAGACCACAACAGTCTACATTAGCGATGAGATAATAATCATTTGTCAACTAGAAAAACGTTTTCCGGTACTTAAAACATCAATCATTGTACGAATTTACAGCCGCGTTATCTAAACGTATAACGGTCGGGTGACACACAGTGAATCGACATTGAATTTTCTAACAATTATCTCACTGTGACTACGAACAAATGTGTAATATTGTCACCCCACATTCTTTATATGAAACACCTGTGACGTGACAAGATGCAATTTTCATAGAATAAATCATCTCACACATAATATATATATACATGGTAAATTAAATAGCAGTGAGGTCATTGTGTCTACAATAAAATCACGTTACCAATGTTCTTTGCAAATAAGGGGGATTTTTCTAAGAATACGTAGCAGAGGGAATTTTTAATGTGTAAAATTACAAGTACCTATTTCAAGTTTTGTAACTACTTTCAGGTGTTATGTTCATGTAAAATTTCTTTGTTCGTTTTTGGAAATAAAAATAATAAATGCTTGTAATATTGCTGTGGACATAGCTTACCTTGAGCGAAGCCATATCGGACACCGAGCGATGCGTTTGTATGGTTTCTAGCTGGTCTAGACACCAGTCTAGCTCCTCTACGGTCTCCAGCGCGAGCTTCATGTATGCTTCGTCTGTAACAATAATAATATATACATACATATAATCGCACATTATTATGGCGGAATAATAAAAAAAATGAGAAATGTTATATTGATATTTTATCAAAGAAAACACATCAATCAAAGGTTTTTTTAATTTTATAAATTGAACATACCAATGTCTTAGATTGAAATCGATTTAAAACGATTCCCACTAAGCGCAAATTACCTTCCAGACTTTTAAATACCGAAACCTTATTGTGTTACTGTATTGAGACCGGATGCAGATGGGATACCGTATCCAAATAAAACAAGACGCTATTTCTTTGATCTAGGATAAAGATGCAAGACGTTTCATCAAAAGGATTGGAACTGGTTAATTTCATCATGGAAGAGTAAACATTATAATGTACAAGCAGATATTTTAGTTATATACTCATATGAAATTTGTTTAAAAATATATTTAAATGTACATATTATCTCATGTAAATGGTACTTGTTTAATTGAATCAAGTAAACTCGCGAGGTACGCGCACAACTCGGGGCAATGTGTAGAGATAAATCTCAAGAGCATAAGAGAGATAGATCGTCACCATTCATACATTTTATCTCTGTAATGTCATAACAGCCTCTATCGTTTCCGGTAAACGCGTAGCGCCCTACAAAATTATCGATTGCGCCTGTCAAAGATGCACGACGAGGTCCCCTGATAACAGCGACCTTCTTCACATACATACTGTTACCAAGGCTCACGATCACCACTCGTGCACTCCCGTTTCGTGCGTCACATTAGGGCCTTTTCACAGATCGCGCGCGACATTTAACCTTATACCGGGTACATAATGATAACATATATTACATAGCCGTCTAGTAAGAGTGACACTGGCGGTTGTCTGTGACGTAGTCAGATGTATGACGATAAGATATGTACGATTGTACTTCTGGTATATTGCACAGTGCATTTCTTATAAAGCACTCATTACGATTATCAAAGCGATCGGGTATTTAAAAAATAACAGATAAAGTGTCGTACTTTTCCATTGAGGTTAAAATTGTAGATTTTGAAAATATATTATTGCAATCTCGAGCTGTTTGTAAAAAATCTGTTTGTAAAATCTGGACTAAAAATTTCAAATGTAACTTGACAAATATCAATCGATTGTAAACGCAGATTTCATAAAAAAATGATCAAATTAAATATTTCGATAGAAATTACTAAACGGATCCAGGTTAAATATTGTGAGTTACTGTAAATGCCCTACTTACGTGAGATCTCCATTGAGATTTACAAATAGCGTTGGTTATAGAAATCAACAAAACATATCGAAGGCCGCGAACGAGGACTTCTTCACCGCGCCAGTATTGAGTCGATTTTACTCGTCGATAAAGATTGTGCTCTTGGTTATCAACCAAAGAATATGGTTAGTTCGGTACAATTTATTATCAACCTCAGCCCTTTCATTGATCTCAAATCCTTTCACACATTTCACTCAATCATTCATTTTCATTCAATCATTTCACTGTTGGATATAGCGGTTTTTTCAGATTGAGAAAGTTTAAGGCCATCAACTGCCACGCTGGCCAAGTACCTTAGAGAATAATACGGTAAGTGCGCTGAATTCCTAAATATGTTTTTCATCACCATCACAGCAAGGTAAATTTTGTATTAAAATAAATGTAATTTAATTAAGACAGAAGTGATTTAAATACAGGACCCGTGCATTGCGATTCTGAATTTAATAAACTAGGTTATCCCCACTTGGACATGATTTAAGTAATCGATAAAATCCTGTTCAAACTGTGTATTAGCATAGACTACATTTCAATACTAACATAAAATACCTTATTATGTTCTACAATACTGTAACGATTACTAAGTCTATATTGAAAAGAGTGTTGCGAGTTTTTTTTTCATTCTTCGGTTCAACACACTACTGTTCTAAATCTATAGAAGTATTTGTATCTGTTCTAAAATATGTCATATTTAAAATATGTCGAAATTGAACAACATTCCCGTATGTCTACATATGTAAACCGGAGCAGCGTGGCGCGGAACGCTCCATGCTTCCCCCTATTACCGGAAGATATCCGCGCTCAGAACTCAAAAGCAAAATAATTACGGCCATAATATAATTGAAAATTCACGTAGTAAGAACGACATATATTATGTATAGTCGTAAATCAAAATTACGAGCTCAACATATTTATAGCAGATTAAATGAGTAATTACATTTACTATTAATAATATACGAGAGTTGGGAGTATTATTAACTGGCTAGATAGGATTCG
Organism: Elbella merops; assembly: GCA_018244855.1. Lineage (NCBI taxonomy): Eukaryota > Metazoa > Arthropoda > Insecta > Lepidoptera > Hesperiidae > Elbella > Elbella merops. The sequence continues at coordinate 8,943 of DWMG01003671.1, forward strand.
GTCTGCATAATAAACAGTGTACATTGATTTATTGGCGTTTTAATGTATAGAACTATAGAACTGCTTAAACATAAGTTCTTCTTACTTTGTTTCTATATTACTTTTTATACTACCAAACATTACAAAAATATTTGTCCTGAGTGGGAATCGAACCCATGGCTGTTGCCCATTAAAAAAAATTGAAATACATTGTTTATAATTACAAAACGAAGCTCCTTTTTTAAACAGTCTAAAGTGTTTTTACCACATTTAACGTGCAAAATACTATATACAACCAGGATTAATGAACGCATGACTGTGACGTGTTGAGTATTAATTGATGTTATACAATAATATACATACGGAGGTAATTATTCATGGATAGTTGGGTTAACGTTGTATTAATCAGGCTTGTGAGGTCTATGTGTTTGTGTAGCTTTACATATTAATCTAACGAGCAGTGCCTTGATTAAGTACAGCTAATATATACTTGACGTATTATGTACCTACATGTGCAGGAAAAATATATGTACTAAAATCACATGTACTTTGTTAAGACGCTTAAAATTAAGGACATGTTGTGTTCATATTTATTATCTACATCACTTTCATTATAAAGGGTCGAAAAGCGTTTAGACAATAGCATTAATACACGTGTATTGTGTGGCAACATCTGTGATTGACACACAGCTATTCTTCGTCATCATCATCACCATCACGAGAAGTCTGAGAGTGTTTAGACAATAGCCCGCATGTTGTTCGGCGATACGTTGCCGTGGCCTACATTCGGCAGTTCCCGGGAAATGGCGGGCGTCCTGAATAGAATTCGCGGCGGGAAGCCAACACAGCCGCTCATTAGTATCTGTCATACTTCAGATAAACTCTCCGTCCCATTCCGAAAAGCTCCCTTGATTAATTTGTCTTTCTAGCCGCGTCGTAAATATCATTTATTGTAACATTTTGAATGGCAACGTGGCAGATAATTATCCACGTGTACGTACTTAAGATATTTTTACGTAATCAATTACAATCGCGATATAACATGAAATAGCAAAAGGCACTCGAGACGCGGAGTAGCGGGTACTATAAAATATCTAGACACACGTACCCATTGAATAATATCGCTGAATAACCTCACGAGTGTCTGATTATGAGTTTATGTGATTGATTAAAATTACACACTATCTAGGAAATGTGACAGGATTTCTCGAAACAATAATGATTAAGAAATTTTAATGATGACTAACAATCAATCTAAAAGTCATGAATAATAATTTACGTCGTGGAAAATTGAACTTAAATTCCATCAGCAACCCTTTTACCTTTCCACTGTTGGATAGTGATTTCCTATCAGAATAACAAGGATTTAGATCATAGTCTGCCACGCTGGCCTAGTGCGGTTTGGTATAATCATTCTTATTATAACACTCACCAAGCTCACGTGCCTTTTTTCGCTGCTAACCAAATCACAAGCTATTTGAATCACTTAAATGATGCACTTAGTACAGTCACATTTCCAGGGCTTTAATGAACTGAACAAAATTTAAACCAACACCAGTGCGCATAATTACGAATAATACAAAAATTGAAAACACTTCTTCATAACGTTCTCAAGGTTCAGTGGCAAACAACTGTGGCAAGGAAATTAAAGGACGCGATTGGTGGACACATATAGAAAATAATGTTAGTTGCACCCAGATATAAAATAGCCGTCGATTGGTAATTGAAGGCGACAATTGTTAAGTCACGATTTAAGTATATTTTCCAAATAAACTCTAACCAAGTGTTCTGTTTTACCTTCGTACATTGAAAACGTGTATGAAACAAAAAACCGATTCATATAATTCTACTAATGAAACTAAGACGAAACACAAATTCTCAGAACTTGGTAGTCATGTTATAATTTTCAATGTGGTTAGCCTTTTCGAACTTGTTAAACAGTGGTAAACAAAGATGTTAAAAAAAAAATTGTGGATATGTGAAACAGTTATACTTATAACTAGAAGAACTACATCAGGTTTGTAAGGATAGGCTTATTTGGCACCCTGTACTCGTCGCCTGGCCGTAAGAGATCTGGCGTGAAGATATAAAAATATATTAAACTGTAGATGTATTTTATCACTAACATGATACAGAGCCCTCTCCTTAACGGTGTTCTAAATGTGCTTATCTGTGCACATCAAACATTGTACATACACCTATAATAACTTACTGATGAAATTTTATATGATCAGTTGTGGAATTACCTGTCTCATTGTTTGTCTGCTTTTGTTATATGTATATATATTATCTCATACCGACTGGCTTGCATTATCTTTACTGTCGATAATTATTACTTTACTACATCCGTTTGTAAAAAAGAGGAAAAATGTTATAAAAAATATTTATAATTTATAAACGGGCTTACATCCTCAAAGGGTAGGTATATGCAACACATATAAATAATTACATGATTCAACTGAAATAACTGTGTGCAAAATAGGAAGAGGTCTTCAGGAAAAAAAGGAGGAGGAAATGTGTGTATTTGAATGTATATTTTTTTTTTGTATGTATCTATGTTTATTTATTATATGTATATTCGTATATTAGATATATATATATATATATATATATATATGTGCACGCTAAATTTGTCTCCATTTAAGAATTTTCTTTCCATTCCTGTGTCTGCTGGAAGAGATTTCTTATAGGAATAAGCAGATCCTTGTACAAAGTTTCTATTTGATTATTAGTTTTAAGTA
>DWMG01003672.1:0-11661 GCA_018244855.1 Elbella merops
TCCATCTTCAGCTTTTTTACATTGGGCAAAGTGAACCTGACGCATTTGGTTTTTTTGTTGTTTAAGACAAGATTGTTGTATAAGATATGTATATATATAATATAATTATATTGTTATACATATATAGGTTATATATAAGTTCTCATTTCCAGTTGCAGGTGTGCTGAAAGAAATTTCTGAGGAAAATAAAATGTGCTTCATCCCGACGTCCTTTCTTATATACTTTCTGTTTTTAATGACCTAATCATGATCCTAACCTAACCTTTAATTATAATCATGTTTAATAACCTAATTATAAAACTGATATGAATGAATGATAATAATAAAGTAATGATTATAAGTACGTTTGTTACATCGTTATGGTTAGCAACAGATAATGAACGCGATAGTTGATGAAGACAATAATGATTGGTTATACGTAAACTAGTGGCGGGATAATGTTTTCCTGTAATAAAAACAATCGTAGAACGAAGCCCGGAGAACGCAATTAGCGGGTTGAAGGCTGGGGAACGGCACGAGGGGAAAGGGTGGGGGTGTAAGCGAGGGGTGATAATTATTATATACAGTAGTGGGGAATAATTTGATAGATTTTATCGAATTAGGGAGTGCTGTTCCCGCCAAATGGGTTATTCGTATTGTATTATTTATCCCGGAAATGTTCATTTAGTAGTTTATTTTGTATCGACGATGGTGATAGTTTACTTTATGTTTGTGCAGGTTTAATAGGAAGAGCATATGGGTTTGTGTTGTGTATATGTAGTGTTGTGTTGTGCGTAGAGTTACATACTTTACAAGCCATTCCTCCGCCCGGATCTTGAAAAATTATTACTGGTACAATATAAGATATTATAACTAAACAACTAACTAAACTATTAAAGTTTTAAATAAGTTCGTAATGCATGTAGTATCAGCGTATATCGGTCATCTAACCGAAATTTCACCGATCATTGAATTCTTATGTTCATATGACGCAGATAAACATCGACGTCCGTCCAGTTCTCAGTTCTAATAACGGTGACGCATTTGTCAAAACGTCGCTTTATCTCGATGGGAATCCGTCATCAGAGCGAAGTATTCGTAGATGGTATCTAAACAAATGGTTATCAGGTAAAAATGGAAAAAACGGGCTCACTGTTACTAGAAAGTTTTCTATAGCATTTAAAGCATTTTTGTTTGTTTTTAAAATACTGTCATTTTGCTTCGAATATTAATTACTTTTGGGATCTACTTACGGAAGCATTGTTGTGTTGGTTTTAAATGACGTCATTTTGGTTCAACAATAGATTACCTGGAGAATACCTTACAAGGCACTTAGCTGATGTGTCACTACATTTATAATGTGTATTTAATTCGAAAAATATTTAGTAGTAATAGCGCACGCCCAGTTAACGAAAAAGGGTCTCACTTAATTTGGTCACAGTGTCAAACATATTGTTGTTTCTTTTGTACTAATGGAACTTTTCCTATTACACTTTCCAAATGTATTTACAAAACACTGCCATCCGCATTGCCACGATGTAGACTTCCGGTGTGTTTTGCGCGGTATCTTCATCTTCACCATCGTAGGAAAGGTTAATAATAACAAATTAATTCCAGAAGGATACATCTATTTGACTCTACGTCGGCTGTCAGAGAAGAATTATGTACGTTATCGATTTGTACGATTTGTCGTTTCATATCGCTCGGGGATCTGAACAGAGTCGAGGAAAAAATTTTAAGGACATACGTATTTTAAATTCTTTATAAATCGTAACTGTAGGGTGACTACAGGTTTCTTCAGCGGCGCAACTTCTAATAATATTAAAATTTGTATTATTATATTAATTAATGTTATTGTTTTGGTTATTTAAAAAGTATTGAAAGCAATATAATACGGCAATTTTAAGCAAAATGGAATTGTAAAAAAAACTGAGAATTTAACTATTTTCAGAGATATATTGCTTACAGATAAGCTAATTGATAACAGCATTGGAAACTAGAAACAAAGAGAGCGAAAAAAAATGTAGAAAAGCTGGATATCGTTAATGGTTTAAAACACTTTCATCACTTCACTGTTTAATACGACACAGAAGCACTGGATAAATAGAGTACAGGATAAGTACAGTAGTGTAGCGACACGCCGCACCTCGTGCTGCGCCGCTCCACGGTCACTCCGCATGTCGGGCTATCGATCTCAACTCTGTAGCGATTTGTCAATGCCCCTTCTTCAATTAATAAAAAGTTCAAGCAAAAGAATTGAATAAGTCCTTAATTAATTTGGGTCGGTCTCGCTGTAAACTTTGTTAAATTATGATTATGCTACCCAAAAGTTTTTTGGGAGGTATTTTTTAAATGGGAATTAAAACAATTCCGGGCGAGCGGAAGAGGAATTAAAATATGTTATTAATAGCCTTTTTATTCAAAACGTTTTTTCAGAAAGGGCTTAGCTATTGAATATGATAAATAATGGATTACAAAAATAACGATGCTTTTTTATACCTCACATTTCACCATGTCTTCTTGATGCGCAGTTTAACTGAAAAATGGTGAACCTACACGGTGTAGTGCTCATAATTATAAATTATATTACGACTATCTTAATTTTATTACGTGTTATTATGATGCGAAGAGCTGAAGATCGAGCTCAGTGGCGTGCCATTGGAGAGGCCTATGTCCAGCAGGCTATAATGAATAGGCTGATAATGATGATGATTATGATGATGATGATGAATGTATTATCGTCTTTTGTGTCGGCGTGAAGGCCGCCAGCAGACTATGCTCCATTAGATAAAACCTAAGTATTCATAGAAGGTTCGATCAGTCGAACATTATAATTAACCATTACATTTCATATCTACTAAATCATCGTACAACGATGAAGTAAGATTTCCTAAATGCGTATTACTAAATTTTGTACCTATTTTGCAACGTTTGATAACTAAATTATGTACATATTTGCCTAAGTTAAACATATTTTATCTTAATCAGATCCGTTTTAGATCTACCAGAGGCTCTTCATGAGCTCGGATAGGTCCGAAACAAAGTATGTAGTTGGTAAGCCCGACCAGCAACCCCGAAAAACGAACATGAAGTAGTCTAAATGTTTAATATTAAAATAGCAGTATTTATTTTATAATTAACATTTAAAAGGAGCGTACACATAATTAAAAATAAAACCAGAACTTATAAAACTCAATCCTTTAAAAGTACCGTGTATAAAATTCAATCTATTACAAATTACCTAAGGATGTGACTATGTAAGATTTGTTTAAAGTCAAGATTAAAATTTACCGGATCGCAATTACCAATAGTATTGCGAGATCCAAGAAATTCCGCTGAGAGCCGACGCAATATGTTGGAAGATAACATAAAAGTCAATTCCTCACATTGGCTAACAACTTCGCTAACAAAGTTCCTCAGTGTTTAAACTTTCAACGTGACCGATCTCGTCTCGACCGATCTGGAGGTGGAACTAAATAAAACCCCCTTTGGAAAAGCTCTAGTGCACTTATATATTGCTATAAAGCAACAAACAAGCTTTCTAGCAATATATCCCGTACAAAATAATTGGTCTCACCATTATCATTATAATTCATAATTTACCATTCATCACTCTAAAATCGCTTCACTGTTAGAAACGAGTCTTCTCTTAAGATAAGGATTAGTCCACCGAACTAGAAATTCCATGTAGGCATTATTGATTTCTTCAAGATTATTTCCATCGCTCTTACGACAAATTACGTTTAATTTATATATATAATATTAGAAAACTTTCAGTTTTATTCCTTATCATATAAATAAAAAGTATTGTGTACACATGTTAATTTAGTCTCGTTTCAATCTTCGGTATTTCAAGAATCTTAAAGACAGGGAACGTATGTTGCACAGACTTAAATATCTTACATCTTTACATATAAATATAAGTCTGCAATATGCATTAGCATAGATAACACCTACTCAATATTATATAATAACCAATGAACTGTGTATACATTGTAAAAAAACAAATAACGATTAAAACGATCTGTACAATAATAATTCTAAATTCCTTAAACCGTTTCTTCCACCTGGAAAGGAAACTATCGCAAAAGAAAGTCAGAAGAGAAGGATAGAAAAAAGAAATCTCCTAGAGCTAATCAAAACTTTTAAACTGACCACGCGCTGCATCTGACGCTGGGACTAGAAGTTGTTCAGATATTATTCTCCACTTCTCTTACTTTTTTTTATAGAGCCAACCAGAATCTGCGGTACAAAATTGACTTTGGAATTTCTCTAAACGGTTATTAAAAAAGCAAGGATAGTTTTGCAAAGTCATGCTATTAGAAACAAGTTTGACATTGTAGCTTACGAGTAGTTTTGTTCAGTTTTGCTTCAGACTTTGCTTTCCTATTTAAAGCATTATCACACAAATAGTTTCATTGAATGTAATATTTTTGAATTTGAAATCTGAACCTGAATAGTATACAATCGTTGTTTCTTTTATTTTTCTGAACCAGAATTCTGAAAAGAAAAAAATATACTTAACTACAATCGCAAAGGAAATCTTCGTAAGTTAACCCATATTCAAGATTAGTAGTATAAATTATTATTATAGATAATACTTTTGAAGGTCTACTAATCAAACCATACCTGCCTACATATTGCTAATTTTATTACCGGAGAACTACCAAACATGTCTATTCATGTATTGTAATTGAACAATGTAAGTTTTAATATTGCCGCTCACATGTTTTGGAATTTTGACAACATCCTGTAGTTTGTTAGTGAAATTGTTGACAGGATGAGTCATCGCAGTGTGTTGTGAATAGAGTCATTAGTTTTTATCATTAATCGTTATTGATACAATCTCATCGCGAATAGGCAGGAATTTTAATGAGTTAGCTCATTATACCTAATTTTTCGCACAATATGCTTAATATATTTTGGTAAAGAACCTATTATATTCATGGGAGTTTTATTGTACGAACGAAGTCACATTGGAGAACCGTTTTCAGTACAATAAAAGCTCCTTATTCTCGGGAGATACGTTCTATGATTATGCTGCGAATACTTGGGATGAATGAAATGGTAGTTAGTATAGGGGTTGGGTTTCAACCACATCTCAGGAGCCCAAGCCAACCTCATCTGCACGTGGTGCACCTTGCTATAACAGACGAGGCTCTGGCGACCGGCTGATTGCGGTATAGCGCAGCCTTACAGCCTAAATAGGCACGGCTAAATGCCCTGGCCGTCGACGGGCAGCAGCGTCGGCGGTGCGAAAAGCCGTGCCTTGCGATCTCCAACCCGCATGCCCAGCGTGGAGATTACGGGCGTAAACCCCCTTTGGGGGAGGCCTATGTCCAGCAGTGGACTAAGAAAGGCTGATGATGATGATGATGATGAAGATGAATATACAACATTCTACTACTGGTTTTCGTTCCACCAAATGATCCCTCTGTCTGTTGGTTAGTCTTTATGTGCCAGAATATCTGCATTGGAAGTAATTTAAAGTCTATAGTAATTATGTTTCATGTCTCAGTTTTTTGGTCTTACTTTTTTATATTCAACTTTATCTCCCAATCTGTGTCGAGGTACGTAACATACAGTACTTATACCTGCACTGACAGCACAATGCAACGGCAAAAACTTTTCAAATGTGTTGTAGTCCCATTTGCATATATTTATTCATTGTCATTGTTTTGGTTGGTGGCCATGCTTGGTTATTGGCATTTTTATGTTATAATAATAGAAATAGGCATGCCTTGCACTGCATAGAGTTTCTATCACTAAAATGTACGGTAGTGAATGTACAGCTTGGCGAATACGTGAAGAAAGTAGAATTTGTGCGGTAAGAATGAGTGCACTAAGAAGTATGTGTCATATAGGTATATCTGATAAAGATAAGGACGGTGTAATAAGAAAACGATGCGTTGTGAAAGTAAGTATGTATGTATGTATGTATGTATGTATGTATGTATGAATGTGACTAGGATTAAGAAAGAGATGCTTAGATGGTGTGTTCATCTAGAAAGAATGAAGAGTGTAAATGATAGAATTGAAAGCGTAGACATAACATACATACTTGGAGAGTAAACTTGGAGACAACGAAAAGAAGGTCGAGTGAAAGGGTCCTTCAAATGACGAGCATACATGACCACTTAGGGGTAATGTAAAATATTGGTATCGTCACCTTCATCGATTATTTTACAGTTCCAATTTTGAACACGATACTTGTTCCGAAAAGAAAAATATACCTACCAGACTCCGATTCATTACCAGAAATCCTAAATTATAAAAATCCAATTCAATCCAGTTGAACACAGGGTCTACCGATCGGCAGTCGCGCTTGCAACCACTAGACCAACGAGGCAGTCTACTATAGGTATTATATTCTACATTATTGACATAAACAATATCAATCAGTTATTGTTCTTAATTACAAGTATGTTAAAATTACAATTATTCTTGTCGGAATATTAAGGTTTACAATTAAATCTTGCATTACCGACGTAAATTAATGTTTTTTGTTTTACGTACATAATGTTTCCTGTGTGTTCAAAAACGTAGGAGTTTTGGTATATTTTGCTTTTCATTGGCGTGGAACGGTTAGGACTCACGCGTAAACTTAAAATTTGACTTCAAGTAAAACATTTTTAAGCAAGGTATATGTTAATTTTATATGCAATGCAAGCCTTTAATGTTTTCTATATTTTCTTCTCTGAAAATAAAATATATTGTTAACTAGCTATACCCGCGGCTTCGTACGGGCTAACCTAACCTAACCTATACGTGATGATTGAAATAAATTGATATTGATATATGATTGATTATTGAAATAAAAAAAATGAATTTCTTTATTTGTTAACCGACTTAAATAAAAAAAAACACTAAATGTTAAGTGAAGCCCATCATAATATAATCCTGAAAACTGCATTCAAATTGGATAAGCCGTTTCTGAGATTACCGTGTACAAACATACAGACATACAGAAAAATAGACAAAATGAAAAAACATTGTTTTGGGTTCTCTTGCGTATATAAAGGCTCCCATTATGATTTTTTAAACATATTTGTCATGTAGAGACAGCGATCAGTTATAGTTTTATTATATGTAGGTATAGATCTCATAAACAACGCAGACGAAACTGGGGGTATTATCTAGTAAATCATAATACCGTTTATTTCCCCAAACTTAATCATATGGGTCAAAAGCATAGAGCAACTCTTATATGAATCGTATATCAAATTTGCGCGTTACATATAAAATATTTCTTAATCCTAGTTTGTTTCTTAGTCCTTGTTTGTTTCTTAGTTATCTTAGTTTTTTCTAATTTATAAAAATGGTAATGTACAACAATCTCATGCATATGCAATACCCAACAAATAGCAAAATGGGTTTCGTCAAAATAAATCAATTATAATAACATTGCTATCTACAAAATCCATTATTAACTCAACATAAAAGTAGATAAACAGGTTCCATTAATATATGTATTCTATTAATCGAATGTTGTATGTAGATTTTAAAAAAGCCACCGACTTCGCACGTCATGGATTATAATAAAGGAGTTTTGTTGGTGGCTTCGTTTCCGCAGCAGTCGATATTATAGTCGATAGCGCCGCTGCTGGCGCTGCGGCAAGCGCGCACCGACCTGCTGCGCAAAGCGCCGCTCGTGAGGGCGCTACAGGCGCTCGACGTCGTTCACGCTCAATCGTTTTTGTTGTACACTGGATGAGTTTGCTATATCTTTTGTTAAGTACCCTCGCCTGTTATGGAAAATAGCTGGTAATCGAATTAATTAATTGCAAACACAATTTTTAAAATTAATTCATTTTATTATTATAAATTAATTCTTATATTTTATTAACCCTTTATTACGACATTTTATTATTGTAACTTATTATTATTTTTATCACTCCACTTGATTTAATTTATTTATTTTACAAAATTTTTAACCAGAGTATAAACGGATTTTTTTAACTTAGAATTGCTAGTTCTAGCTCACAGACGGATTTCAGCTAGGGGTGTCGACTTAGAAAATACATGGATAAAAATAAATAACCTAAATAAATAAATATCGATGTATAACCTGCGATGCATCGAGGTTATACATCGATATTTTCCGATGCATCGGATAGAAACATCGATGTTTTCTAAACATCGAGTACTTTTTCTAACACGGCTGTGGTCAGCACACCCTAAACTCATACAAACAAACTACAATTTAAAAATTGTCATAGTAGTAGAACAAAGACAGATTTGACAAAAATGCGAAATTCACTTTTTACCATATTTGAATACCGTATTGTCTAAATACGATGCAATTCATAAATGGATAATAATTTATTTAAGAAGAATAAATTTATGAGTTTTGAGAACATAAACGCCTTCGTCATTAAACTAACATTAGATACAAAGGGGAGATAGTAAGAAAACGAATGTCGAAAAAACTTTCAATTATTTACATTGGCAATGTTTACTTGAACAACGCACGTTTGCTAAAAGTTTCATAAATTTCATTGTGCCTTATATACATTATCAAATATTGTAAATTTGAACATTTTTCTCTCTGCATATACCGCGGGGTCGTGTCGTTCACGAGACGCCAATGTATGTTTAAGACAAATAAATGCTATAAACGCCGTTGTGAATATTTCTGGTTTCTTAGCCACGATAGTTTTGAATATCATTTTGTAAAATTTGAAATACCATTTCTGGCTTCATAGATACTCGTACATGAAGTACCAGTATTTATAATATCCAATCCTGACATGTTTAAATTGTACAAAAAGTATTAGACATAAGAGAAATATTCGATTGTGATGTCAAACACCCCACGAATAAGAAAAAGCATATTTAGTATGATTCAAAATTCATAATACCTCTAGTACCTACTTCACAACATAGGCGATATAGGAAATTAAAAAAGCTACACATTTTTTTAAAGGAAAACGTTATTATTCCATTCAACAATTGATGTGACAGTAATCAATAAATGTATCTCTTACATTTAAGGTTAAATGGAACATTATTTTCGTATATTAAAAAATAATTTAATTTAATTAATAATTTCATAGGGTGACAAAATCTAAAATGTTGTCATCGTACTTACTAATTTGGTTACACAAGAAAACATCTGTTATAACCTATGGCATAAGTATATGCGTATCTACTCTAAATAGAATTAAAGAAATTATAAGTTTAAACATGTATTGTTGCAAACGCTCTTAACAACAGATAAGAAACATATAATAAAAGTATTTTAAATACATACTATATACACTTATTAGAAGTAGATAATGATGGTTTCAATTACAGTGATGCTCTGTACAAAATAAGAAAAAATGACAATTGAATACAAGTGTGCATGCGCGTATCTGTGTCTCGTAGCGCCGATGATAATTACACGAGGTTTTCCGCTTATATCATATCGTTTTGCTAGAAGTAATATATAAAATTTCGTGTTTCATGTAGTCTATACAAAGAGAATATTTCCAGCATTTTTTTATTTCATTGTATAGTTTGTTTCAGATCACAAAAATCTGATCAGATCGGTCCTGATGATAGAGGTGGAGTTTTAAAGATACATATGAGGCTCACTGAGGGAGCACAAAAGCGGTAAAGTCCTCTTGTGGGATATACAAATGGTTGATAAGTTACATTCTAAGAACACAGTTTTACGCCGTACTGCAACACAGTATCTTGCTACGGACTTACCCAAGCGGTAGTACATTGATTGTGGCGAATTGCGAATTGGTAATGAATTGCGGTAGTGAATTGCGGAAAATCTTCAAAGTATATATATTTTAGATGAAATGTATACGAATATAAGGCAAGGGTGTTCACTTCCCCTTTTAATGCTATGTTAATGGATCATGAAGTTGCAGGCCTCCATCGATGGAGTGAAGACTTCCTGTTATCATTTTCGCTCTGTCACTAGCTATAAAAGTCACTAGGTCAGCCACATCTTTAGGTGCTGAAAGTTTTCGTAACGGTGCTACTGATTTCGTATTTTCATACAATTTCTTGTTTGCTTCTTCGCTTAAACCGCCTTTTATAAAAATGTTGGTATAGACTAGCCCTGGGTTGACTGCGTTTACCCTTACTCCCTTCGGGCCTAATTCCATCGCAGTACATCTAGTAAAGGTATCAAGCGCAGCCTTGGTCATACTATAAACCGTCAACGAGCTTATTGCTAGAGTCGATACTATGCTGGAAGTTGTCACGATGTTTCCTTTGCTCTCGATTAAATACGGAATACATTTTTGAGTGACTAGGTACGTACCGCGCATGTTTGTTGCTACCATTTTGTCAAAGTTAGAGATGTTGCCCATTGCTCCACCCATAAACACTATCCCCGCGTTGTTCACCAGGACATCGATTTTGTTATAGCGTGCGACAGTGTCCTTGACGATTCTTTCTACATCTTCATCTATTGTTATATCAGCTTGTATCACCAACGGTTTCCGTCCACTAATTTGTGTACATTGGTCAGCTACACGGTTAAGATTGGGTAAATTTCGACCAATTATAGACAAGAGGGCACCAGCTAATGCGAATTGGAGTGCGCAAGCTTCACCGATTCCACTGCTGGCGCCGGTTACAATTACGACTTTTTGTTCGAACTCCATCCTGACCGAGAAAACACTGCAGACTGAGCCACGAAACGGGATCGGTTTTATATATTCTGACATTAAATGTGATATAATCGTGAGAAAACATAGACTATAAAAGTCAGAGATATTTGAACAATTTTAATGTTATCATGTTTATAAAAATAGGATAACACTAGAATTGTAAAATGTTTTTTACAATATTAAGGTAAAATTAAAATTAAGTTCGCTAACGAGATAGTTATATTCCAACAGTTAAATTGAAAATTTTTATTTTGTCATGAAGGGCATTAAATGCTTTTATGAGACTTCAAAATCATCCGATTCTTTCTATATTTGTATATCTCTCGTCGACCTTATATACCTACATACGTGCGAAAAATTGTAGAAAACTCTCAAGTTGTCTTTTAATAGTGTCTTATGAGGTTATTTTGCTAGATAAATATAGTTCGGAATATATGTCGTTAAATATCGAAAGAGTTATGGGTCAATTTTGGTGAGAAAATATTATGACATCGAAAGAAGAGATTCTAAGACCCTGATAGCCTATGAACCTGCTGGCTAAATCTCGATATACGCCGTGAATATGTGTAGGAGGCACATTTGGACGCGTAGTAGTCTAGCTTATTTCAGAATATTAATAGGTGATGATCTACTACCGGTCTCCCTTTCATCAAATGATCGTTCTGTCTGTTAGTTGGCCTTTACCTACTGGAGTATCTGCATATGAAGCAATTTAAAGTCAATAGTAATTAAGAAACAAGTCTTAGTATTTTTGTTACATTCAACGTTATCTCCAAACCTGTGAATAAGTACATAATGTACATGACAATGGAATAATACAAATCTACAAATGTGTTGGAGTCCCATTTGCATCTATTATACATTATACACGGCAATTTAGTTTCGTTGCTTATTATTATTGCTATATTATTACTTTATGATACAACAAAAATTGCATAAAGGGGTGTCGGTTCCATCACTAAAATATACGGTGGTGAATGTGGGGTTTGGCAAAGACGTATAGAAAGTAGAATTTGTGCGGTAAAAATGAAAGTTTTACGAAGTATGTGTTATATAGGTATAGCTG
>DWMG01003673.1:0-11657 GCA_018244855.1 Elbella merops
TATGCAAAATCTATTACAAATATTTTAAATTTAATTAAATCAATGATAAAGTGGTTACGATCATACTATCATAAATTATACTGCAGACATTTTAATAGGTGACTAAATATCAAAATTATTTATATAGCGTTCATAAACTTCCGTTCCAATAAATATAATAGTCGTGACCTAATACACATACCTAATGCGTTTTGCTAGACCGGATGTAACAGGATCAAGAAAATTTACATATTTTGTACGTATTTCATCGACGTGTTTCAGCGAACTATTATAATTTAGCACTATTTAAAAGAACTATTAACAAGAACAAGTATTGATTCATACACTACAAAATATCGGATGTAATCAAATAGTATTTACAGAGATTAACCTTTCAGATAAGAAACTCAATAATGTTTAAGCTTAAACATTTACCGTCGAATGTCGACCACTGCACGATCACTACTTCATATAAAAAGGTCTGCAATATTTGAAATTTTCATGTCTTCTTAATTGACAGCTGTCCAATCGAAGATGTATTTAATTCTATTCTTTGTTATTATTACTACATCATGACCTCTGATACCTTACGGAGCAGGCAGAGAGCACCGAGTGCCGAATATCGCTATCGTTACAGACATCGTATCGTTGCTTCTACGCACATCACTTCTCATTCATACACCCTGATTTCGAAGCCACCATTTTTCCGTAAACCTTATTGACAAAAAAGTGTAACGCAAGATATATATGTTGGGAATTGTACTAAGAACTTGGTCCCAAACTTCGTACACGGCTTAATTGAATACTAAAAATAAAAACGCCCATTACTCCTGGTCCTATCCTAACACCGACGACCCAATGTACAGTTAACCTATTAGAAATGGGCCAACTTCTCGCCCCATGCTCCAGCACCATGACATACAACGCTCCATGGCTACGATTTATGGTGTCATGGCATTTATGTTACAATGGCTTCAAATCCCCATCGTATATAATAAGTGTTTTGTCGCTTAAAATTTTGTGTCCTCTGGCGGTACGTTAACAAGACCTTTAATGAATCTACTTTAGTATAAACATATAATTAATACAGATTACTATCTGTAGATTTTTTACTATTAGAAATTTTCACCAGAAAATCTAAGTCAGAATGTGTTATGAATGTATTAGAAAATCCATTAGTACCCGACCCGGGATTCGAACCGAGGAGCTCTCGATCGTCAGTCGCGCTTTGCAACCAATAGATCAAAGAGGCATAAATCAATGTGTTTGTCAAACAGACCGAATTGTCGCCGGTTTTCATTAAGTTATAAATAAGAAGTGATCAGCGGGTCGTGCATACGGGTCATAATAATATAAAACTCTGATATGAAAAGCCGTTATATTGAAATTTCGCTTAAAATAGTTTCCGTCTCGTGCAAACGTGACAACATTGTATACAAAATGTATTAAATGTTGTTCGTTTAATATTAGATAAGATATAATTATTTACTGTTAGTATAACTGACGACGACGCCTGCCGACGCGAAGGCGAAAGTAGTAAGGATTAGTAGGCGGAGTAAGATGGCGGAAGGGGAAGCGCACTCCTCACAAGTGTCCAGTCGATTTCAGCGTGTTATAAGTGTAAACGATAAAAACTGTACTCTAGATTAAATTTCAGGGCTTGGCTGCTTTCCTTTACGAGGTATATGTACGGCGACAAAGTATCAAGATAATTAATCGTCTATAATATAACACACACGTGACTAAGACATACTCAATGTGTCACTTGCATTTTCATAATATTCAGAACTCCATGGATTACGATCAGCTAATTTTATTTACCAGTTTCGTATTTGGATGTCACCATATATTTAAGCGGTAACTCTAGTAAATCGAACTGATAACTGCTTGCGTCGCATTGTGTAAAGCTTTTGATGCTGTGACACATAAAACGTTCCAATGTACTGAGGTCTGACCGTTTCGATGTAAACTGCAAACCAATCAAAATAGTTTAAACAAATGCCCTACAACTTTTTACATTACGATGAAATATGATATTTTAGAGAGCTTACCGACAGCATTCTTTCTTGTCAACATTCGAAAAAAAGATGTCTGTGTAATTTTATATATACGGAAACGTCTAGAACAAATATAAAACAATTTGGCTTGTACCTATATTTTTTACACGTTAACTAATGGTCACTACTTGTTTATTAATTTTTATTGTGCACCAATGAAAAAATACGAACTGATTGCTTAGTGTTATAAAACTGCTTATTTTCCATAATAAAAAGTGTCAAATTTTACAGAAGTCTCCCAAAACCTTTACTTTTCAACATCCTTCCCAATATATTTTATTACTATATGTATAATTTTATTTTGCACTGAGAGTAATATAGGCCCATTATTCGAGCAAACAATTACGACATCTGAATTTATAAAAAAACGTATCCACTAAATTCAACTGAATGTTCCTACAGCTTGTGTAGAGTGTGTGTGTTTATTAAACCCATAATATAATAAACATTTCATAGGTATTACCAAAGAATAGCCGTTTGATTATAGATTTAATCCCTGACCGCAATCAATAATTTAGGTCATATTTAACCAGACTCCAGTTTGGTAACTGCAACATATAACTATCCTTTTGGTAACAAAATGTACAACGCAGTGTATACAAGTTTAATTTTATTCGCGTTACGAAACGCAGTGAGCTGAAAACAATGAAACAAGTCTTTAGGAACTATGTAAATGTGAAATGTGAATGTGAATGAGAAATGTTCGGAATGTAATACCTATTGTTTTAATTTATGAGTTTATACGTATTTAGACAGTCGTTTATATTTTAATTCATATATCGAATTCTATATAAATTTCAGATGAGTATGTAAAGTAATATGATAAAATATCTTTAATAAAATGGAAAATATCTTAAAACATCTATTTTCATACAAACAAATACATTAAATTTTAACCCTAAAAATTTAAACGCCGAGAATTATTATCTGTTTTTATTATTAATAACGATTTCATCATTATCATCATCATGAACCTACCTAAGTTCGCTGCTGGACAACGGCTTCCCAATTAATGATTTGCTAAATATAAACTCGTGTTTTAGACTTGTTTTTGTAATGAGCATATTATAAAAACCTAGATTTCATGATTTTAATAAAATCCGGCAGTTCCGATCATTCAGCCAGTTTCTTGGCATTTTCGTACGGCATATGAAAACAGTAGTATACTGCTCCGATATTTTATTTGTTACTCTGTCACCAATGATTAACCGAAATGTGGTCTCGCTCTCATCTGTCACACGATCGAAGCTGCCTTCAAGCTGGAACAAAACTGGTTTGTCTGGTACATAAGGCACATCACATACACTTGGCATACGTGACTGCACTGACATACTAAAGTTTTTTCAATAATTATACTCTGCTACCAGAAGTACTATATGAAGAATAAAATTTAACCTCCAGCTTACTCTACATTTCATATTATACATCTCATACCATACTCTATGTACATGTCATACCAGAATCTAATAATTAAACCTATTACGTTACTAAACTGGCATCTAGATGTTTCTACAAGTAATTTTTTCGGCTACGCAAATTAGGCACAAGGATAGTAAATTCAGGTCGTGATTAACGAGAGCAAACTTTGATACATCATTATTATCTGTAACAAATGTGTTTAAAGAAGCCCAATATTTAAAGTAGGTAATAATTGCGATGGAGCATATTAGTAATACTGAAAGATTTTCGAATTAAAAGGTCCGTTTAAATTGTCAGTAAGGTTTAGGTAAAAGAGCAATAACTCAGACGATCTCAATCAGTAAGGTTTAGCAAAAGAGTAATAACTCATTCAAACGGAACGGTTTAGCAGAAGGTGATACAAAATCGATAGTTATAGTTTAATGATTATCTATACTTATAATAAATCTGTAGCGAGGTCAATTCTGCCTGTCTGTATAACCGTTATAGAAACAAAAACTACTCGACGGATTTTAACGAAACTTGGTACAATTTTTTTTCATACTCCTGAGCTGGTTATAGTATACTTTTTATCACGCTACAAGCAATAGGAGCAGAGCAGAGAAGGGAAATGTTGGGAAAACCGGAGAAGCTACTCCATTTTTTAAGCTTCCGCCACGTGTGCAACCTTAATGGTTAAAGCTACACAGAAATCTTTTTAAAATAAAATATTAAATGTAACACTGCTTATCCGGGCAGAACTACGTCTGCCGGGTCCGCTAGTAGTACATATAAATATACATCAAGTTATAGTAGCCAAAATACTTGACAGATGACCTACTTGCTCGTTTCGTTTGTTTGTAAAATGTCTGCAACTGTATAGTACTGATTGACACCTTTTATGACTTACTTAAACTTTATAGACTAGACAGATCAGAAATTGGCTGATGGAGTAGTTAGTAGTCTCCGAAACCGACTGGCGTGTATGAATGTATGAATCGTAATTGTAGAAAAAGCATATTGATTCTTGAAGCCTAAAGATACTTTACTGTCGGTTCTATCTGTCTACCCCGTAAGTGACTTGGCGTGCCGATATAATAATAGTAGCAGTTGTCTATCTGAAAAGTTCACATGTATAAAAACTGTATAAATTGTAACAAATGTTCTGCTGTAATAAAATTTAAATAGACAATGACGTCATACGTTCTTAAAACTGAACACTTGGCGTCACAGAGAGGCTGACCGCTTGCTGTTTAATGGCTTTAGTCGTGAGAAAACATGAATCTTGGGATCGTATAATTTACGAATCAAAGTATTGTGTTTTTCTAGATTGAAATTATCTTCCATTCCAGCTGGGACGTATAACGTAACAGACGAAACGCGAAAGTGACCCATACTCCATCTGCCTGCCTCTGCTGGGAAATACAGGCGTGATGCTGTTAAAAAATCCCTATTAGTAACTAGGAGTCTGGATTTATGCCCATGGACTCCTATTTCATGGTGAGAGGTATAGCATAAATGGTCAATCATGGGAGTGCATTACTCACCTCTGCCTACCCCTTTGGTGAAATAAGGCGTAACGTTATGTATGATCGTTTAGGTTACCAAGGCAAAACTTCAACATGAACGCGGGTATCTATTTACAGCTTTCTTTGCCGCTAACAGCAAAATCAATAGTTTTGAAGCGCTCGGCTTTTTTCCTTCACTCACAACAGCTCTTTACCGGGTAAAACAGTTTCGTTCAGAACAATAACTTTCCTGTAGAAATAGAAGTTTCCTAACGCGTAAACATAATTATCACGCTATTATATAATGCGTTATGTTCTTAATAAAATTATTTAAGTATTTAGTACTCGCAATATGAAGAGATAAGTTCTAATGACTGACACGGTTTCACTAATCAGCTGTCTCATTCGATTTCCATGCTAACTTCGTATACTCAATGAGAGCAATTGATGACCATGAACAATAAGACGGTTCAAAGACTACAGACAACGAGGCCAGTACTATTTGAATTGAATATTGTAATGTAACGTTAAATACTGGGGGAGGCTATTTATTCTGTGGTCGGAAAGAATATAATATCGTATTTGAATAAAAATGGAGCCGAAACTTTGTTGTGCATGGAATACTGGACGCAGACACCGTGAAAACGCGGGCTGGATGTAATTGTGGAGCGCCGTTCGTCGAGCGCCGGTGTGTCGGACAAATGAGACCGAATATACATAAATTTACATACATTATTTGTAATCTTGACCCGGCCAGGTGGTCGCCTGTAATTTGATAACGTCGAAAAACGGCACGATAGAGTTACGATTCGCAAAAAGGCACCAGCAGGTGCGAGTTCAATTTTAATATGGTTTTAATGATGGAGGATAGATAATAAATAAAACAAATGATTGTTATTGCATAGGTATATCGTCATCAGATTCCTTACGGACTAGGTTGAGAGTACCGAACACGAAATAGGTATATCTTTTCTTACAGCCCTGATGTGCTTCTACATTTTTCGTTCTCCGGTTTCACCGTCTTTTCGCTTCCCCACCAGCCAGTGTCTTGCTTTATCAAGATAAATGCGTCTTGATATATAATTTTGATCATATGACGAAACATCACCTCGAAATACATTCGTCATGTTAATTAAAATATGAGTCGTACGTTTGTTTTCGGAATATAAAATCGATCGTATAATAAGCATGACTCACAACACTAATGATATCCCGAATAAAAATATGCACTACGCTACAAATAGGCTTATGTAAGAAAACCATTAAAAGCGCATGAGATAATATGTACACTCTAAGTATAATTCATTACTAAATGGAGTAAGAGCCAATTTATTCCAAGTTACAAATGCAAGATTGATTTGTTTATTATTATGTCAACGCATATCATAAAGTTAGAAAATTATGCATATCTGTTAGTGATTAAGCTCATTACGTCCTACAATGATCAATTGAACGGTCACAATCAAAACAGTATGGGTCATATATATTAGGTCGGCCAGTGATCCTCAAAGTTCAGAATATTATTGTTAGAATAATGCCACGTTAGGTACTTTACGGGGTAGACAGAGAGCACTGCCAAAAACTTCGCTATCCTTACAAACCTGACCTGCTTCTTCTATATTCACCGCTCTCATCATTCATATATTCATTGTAATATTGACAGATTAATATACAGAAAAAAAAGCAATAATAATATTCACAATTAATAATAATGATGAAGGACAAGTAATTCGTTTTAATTTCCTCTTAAATTATCGGAATATTCTGCAGTCACTACGACAAATAATACCATAAAATCGCGATCCTTACTCGAATAATTTGTTGCCATGAGTGACGTAACCACGAGACATTAAGTCAGTGGAGATGACAAAACGTAAGCTTATCTAACCGACCGCAAGGAGACACGAATTCTTTTTAAACTGTGTAATAGATGTGACAAAATTTTAAAAATCCGAATGCGCAGATCCGTTTTCCATTGGTTCGAAAAAACTAACAACTTTAGCTATTTAATTTTAATAATCGTGTTTGTATCTGTTGGAAAGTAGTTCATATTGTATGTCGGCCATTTTGATTTTATGTCATGTCTGTGACAGGACAACTTGAAACGACAGACAATACTGACAGATGAATCCAATGACATTAGTGATGGTCTGAAAGAATCAACTCTACATACATACACACATTTTTAAATTATGTGAATATAATAATTCTTTGTTTAACGATGGAATATACATGTGTTGCAACATTGCGTAAATATAAAAGTAGTGGCAACCGAGAAATGCATAAAGACGGCAGAAGATATCATATTTTATTGCGAGTTATATCAACATAATTAAGCAATAAAACAAGATACATTTCATGCAAAGATATGAAGAGCGAAGGCTTCAAAAGATCAACATCTTCCAGCTTATTTAGTTAGTGGTTACGTAGAGTGCAGGTCCTTTTATTTTCATTGCAACCAATGATATCCAAACTCAAATACATTTAAAAACCTCCTTTAGGTTGGTCTTAAGTCCATTGCTTCCTCACATTAAACTGTTCTACCTCACCTCGTAACAAGTTTCACTATTTCATCCTTCACACCAGAAATAATGCCAGACTAGGATTCGCTGTATGCCATAGACACACACCAACATTCCCACATAAACATCAAGATTCAGAACAGATACCTCAATTCGCTGTTCTAATATAATTATGTCTGTTTAGAAATTGAATTCGTTTCTCTTTGTACAGTAGCCTGACATATTGTAGCTTGACGGTAGAAATAAGTACAAAGCAGAACAATAAACAATCATATATTTAACATATAAGAGTAAAAAAAAAGCTTAACAGTTTAAAACAGTTCTAAATTTAAATATTCGTACACCTGCATTATTTGAATTGTTACTAATGTATTCACTGCGTGCATATCTGCATTTTTAACAGCTGCGCAAATAAACACCTTGATATTATTACTCATGTTTTTTATTATTATTTTTACATCGCGGAAGGTCACTTACGGGACAATGAGGAACCGAGTGCTAAATATCTCTATCCTAGCAGCAGCCACTTCTATATTCTTCACTTTCTTCATATACGCACGCCAATTTTGGGCACTTCTGACTCCCCAGCCCAGTCCCAGTTCCAGCCCAATCCCCAGTATTTTGTGTAGACTCATGTTTTTAGTAAAAAAAACCTGTATAGTATTTTAATCGTGAATGTTCCTTACTTGTAAAAAATACTCGTACAGCCGAGTTTACATTTGGAGCTAATTGCAATACCATGTCGAATACAGATAACGTCTCCAAGGTTATCGAAGAAACCGACTACTTGGTATGCCACTTATATCATTGGTTAGAACAAGGTACGTTTTGACATCAATTAATATGAAAAACATACAGGCGTATGTATATATGTATTTCGATTAATATAACAGAGTTCATTATATATCTATATTGATATTTATGGTTCTTGTATCATATGATACAATATTAAGTTATTAGTTTCACGTAACATTTGTTAAATTATAAATATTAGACACTATGTTCTCTGCCTACATTGTAACAGACCTGCTTTTATGATATAATAACATTAACAATTTATGCCAGTATTTCGACATATCGAAATCATATAAAATGGTAGTAGTGCTACGTTTTACTAAAATGTATGTAATTATGTAATAATTGAAAAGTAATGTACATTATGTAATAATTGTAATTTACATTATGTAATAATATAAATTAAACATCAATCGTTTCAAAAATATATACTCGTATATTAAACAAAACATGTCAAACCAAATATGTTTAACAAAAGACTTATAAATACAAAAAAATCTGTTGGATATTTCATATTTCGTGATAAAGTGATATACTCGTATCATAATGTCAGTGTCACTGAACATTGTGGAACTATTTTTAAATTTACCGTCAGATTTGTTACACGAGGACGTAATAAAATTTTATGTCAAAGAATAACGCGTCGTTGCGCCAAAACATGGTTCAGCCGTAATTATTATTATAGCATTAAATATTTGTATTTCATTGGAATTACCTAACAAGCATGATTGTTTTATATTCCTATTTTAAATTATTACGGACTGTCGTTATAAAAAACACCTATATTAAGTCTTAAGTGGAATTGTCTAGTTTTTTATAAATATATAGAGTATTCGTATTCGTTAAATGTCCTGGACTCGGTCTATACCAAGAGGCGGAGATAACATGGTAGATGAAACATGGTAGTACTAAACTCCTCTGCAAACCCCTTCGGGGACATACAGGCGTGGTGTTATTAGTCAAGTATTAGTCATACATAGACAATGGCGCGCCTAGATAAGTCTCAGTGACAACCAACAGTTTTACGATAGAACTGACAGTTTAATTTTATTATGGAGTTCAGTTCCTTGAATAGCGACGGGTTTCCGCGCGATCCGTCCGGTAATTAGACACGCACACAGAATATCTGGGTTACATACTGGAATGATACAATGTGTAACAATGTAAATTGTCAAACGAAACAACTTTGTTTTTCTTTCTCTAACGTTAACCCAAATATCTAAATTTGTTAAATATAAGTATTCGAACTTCGTTGACTACTTCGTTAATCGAATAGTTACAAAGCGCGACTGCCGATCGACAGGTCTTTGGTTCGAGTCCGGGTCGGATGAATTTGCTAATTGCTAAATTTTATAGCAGAAATTTCTAATGCTGTTTCGGAGTCTGGACCTCTGCCCGGTGTATGGCAATAGCTTCACCCCACCTATTTCATGGGACGTAAATCCTAACTAGTGAATCGTGATTGTATTACATTCCTCTGCCTAAACCTTAGTGGATTACAGGCATCATGTTACTTATCTTACGCATTTAAATATTCAAAATAAGTTATAGAAATTACTCTATTAAATTAAAGCAAATATAATTTTAACACACAGTCGTGCTATATATTTTTATATAGATAACTAAAACGTGTAAAATGGTAATGTTTTTAACATAAAAATATGGTTAATAATAATAAATCTATTTTACCATCGGCAACCATTTTATCGTTTCGCTGTTGGACAGTAGTTGGACTTCCATTTTACCAGCAAAATATTTGTCAAAACTTTTAATACAATTGCGTACACCCACAATATATTAGTTGCGTCAATAACTAATGTTTTATTGTCAAATAAAATATGTAGATTTATTAAAACCTACTAGAAATTCTATCACCTGCTTTAAAACTAAATTCAGATTAGATGGGAAAATAAATTCATACAAACAACATGTTATATTTATGTATATGTATATTTTAGTACTTAACCTGTACTCACTGGATTTTAATAATATGCAGCTACTTAAATGCTTTATTCAACACACTCCATTTGTCACTAACATTTATATGGTTTGCCATTAATATCTTGCAATATATTTGCCGAGCCGAGCCCCATATTCAATCAACAAGCTAAAATTGACCAATCACCATATTAAAATATAATTATGGCAATCATAGGAAACGAGTGAAACGGAAAATTCTACAATTCAATCTACCGGGAGTTCCCAGCGAATTCCAACAGGTAAATAAAATGCACAGCGTTTGCAAATTATTTATAGTCAAAAAAATGTACTTATTCTAACCACACTCCTCTGCCTACCCCTTCGGGGAATACAGGCGTGTTGTTACGTTTTTTTTTGTTTCGTTTGTACTAGTATTTCAATGTCACTCTTATTTCTCAAAGTGGCAGATAGAGACCAAGGCTTTCCACCGGTTCTAGGACTAGAACCTGATAAACGTCTTTCGCATCTTCGAAGTTCAGTTGAAGTTGACAATCAATAAAAAAATATTTGTAAAACCGATCATTTCATAGTTTAATTAACTTTTATTAGACAAACCAGTCAAATGAATTTCTTAATACAATAAATATATCAGGATTGTAACAATCTCGGCGTTTTAAACGCAAGTGGTAAAGAAAAACATGGCAAGAAAACCTACATATCTTGGTTCGCTAATAAGTTCTTTAAGACGTTAAGTCTGTCAACCTGCAGTTGACCTGCGTGGCAGACTGGAGTTGGACCTTACATTTTCCTCGTAAGAGGAGACTCGTGTCCAACAGATGAACAATTAAAAGGTCGCTGATCAAGTTATTTAACGGCATTAGACATTAAGTACATCCTTGTACCGCTTAGTTCGAAATGTTAGAAAATTATAGGAATAAATTACATACTTTCAAAATATATTTTCGACGAGTGTTGTTTTACAATGTCATGAGTGACAGCAAAAGAATCTGAACTGTATCCGATATATTCCTACAATATGACGGTTAATGGAATGCAAAAATTTTAATGACACATTGCTTTTAGACTCGCTTTACAAAAACCCCCGACAGTAATATTGTGTTTAAAAATAAAACTTATGACGTCACAATGACTCCCAATTTAGCCATTAGGGGCAATTATTGTTGAAACGTATATAATTAAGGGATGCCATAATAAGCTGATCTATTCGTCTGAGCAGAGTTTTTCTAGTTAATTTCTGAATAATCCTAGGTTAATGGACTTTAATCCAATTGTACTGAAACTAGTTTCTCGACTCGGCTACTTAATAATCCAACAACTACCGATCTTGTACTTTTTATTGGCTACTCATCGCTTTTATTTAGTTCTCAACTTAAACTACTAAGCCTATGTACGAGTAAGTCAAATCATTCGATGCAGTCGCATCATCATCTTTTGATAGTTCTACTGTTCGACACCGG
>DWMG01003674.1:0-11656 GCA_018244855.1 Elbella merops
GCAGACTATGGCCTTAACCCTCTCAATATGAGAGGAGACCCGTATTCCAACAGTGGAATTGTAATGGGTTGAAAAAAGAAACGGCACTATAGATGAGGCTCGTATTTAAAGAGAGTGATGGATCCAGAAGAAACGCGTCCGGTCTGTAAGCGTAGAGATATTTAGCTATCGGTGATCCTCGAATATTAATTAATCCAATCTTTCGTAGGGTTTGAAATAGTCTCAATGGATTCACAAATGTCATATTGTGCAAGAATGGCATCAGATCTGTAAGGTTAAATATGTTTGGCATTTGACACTGTATGTACCGTATGGAACCCAGCGTGACGACACCAGAGCCAAAATACAAATAACGGTATGATGACGTCACGTAAAGGAAATTAGTACGAAGTAACAAAAATAATGCTTAATTAAAAAGATGACTAAACAGTGGAAGGTCTCATTATAGCCGCTGCTTCCAGTAACAATCGTAAAACTAAAATTCCGGATATCCAGTGACCTTGAAGGGCTTACAAATAACGTCACGCCGTGCAGTTTTAGTTAGTATCGTAAAATAATTTGTGAACCACGTGCCACAGTATAATTAACAGCCAGAGATATAACTATTATTCTAAAAATAACATTAGCGTGATGTAACTGAAGAGATTTCTAAAGTATACATGACAAGCATAACTAAGAATACATTTATGTTTGTTGAGAGGGACATGCAAGAAGAGGAATTAATGCACAAGAAGAAGCACGTTAGTTCCGTAAGGATAAAAGATATTTGGCAGTCGGTTCTCTCAGCCTACCCCTTAAGGGATCTGGCGTAAAGGTATAATAAAAACAGCATTAATCATTTATTCATTCTAGATATCATGTTTATATTGCTACAAATCATAAGTGGTAAGCATCATAAAATCTATTTATCTGACTTTCGAATTATCAAGATTTAAAGGACCTCACGTGCTTGTTCTCTGTTTATTACTTTCTTCATACACGCATGTCATATTTGTAAGGTTAAAGATAATTAGCACTTGGTGCTCTCTGCCTACCACGTACAGTATCTGGCCGACGATATAATAATTACTTTAATGATTAAAAGAACTATAACTTTGGCTGCCTCGTTAGTCAAGTGGTTGCAAAGCTCGACTGCTGATAGAGAGGTCCGGGGTTCGGATCCGGCTCGGGTACTATTGGATTGTCTAATTTAGATTTTCTTGTATAAATTCTTAGTAGTGAGTCGGAGTTTGGGTCTGTGTCGTATACACCCGTATGGCAATAGTGTAAAGTGTAACTGGTGTGTAAAGTGTAACCCGTAAAGTGTAACAGGTGAAACGTGTAAGCGTGCTACACTTGGCTGCCGCCGATTACAGCCGTGATGTTAAGTAAACCGTTACCTCTGTATACACATGCTCTATGCGACACGTGAAGGTTTCTTCAGTCTTACGTCACCGCCCACCATATTCTTATACACTCGACGAGCCGTCCAAACACTTGAATTTAATTATTTATGGACTATTTTTCTGTATTACCACACCGTTGCTAGTGTTGCCATGCTACACGTACTTCAATGGAACAAACCAAGTATCTTATAAGGAAAATTCGTTCGATACGTAACATTTTTATGCTATTGTGGTAAATCGAAATTTTAAGTTACTTGTTTTTCTTGTAATTTTGTTGTTATAGTTCTTCTGTTTAAACATTTTTTACTAGCGCTTTGCCGGCGCCGATAGTCTTTGTGAGACAAGTCGTTAAGTTTGTCGAAGACCCCGAGGCTAACCAACTGACGACAATTTAAGCGACAACAAATAAAAGAAAAAGGTAAATAATAAAGACATGTTATTCTCAAATAAATCAGCCACTAGCATGATATAAACATATATAGACATATGTATGTACATATATTCATTATTAGTCTTTGACAACGCGTGCTAAATTTGTTCTTTAATACGTTGTTTGGTATCAGTTCGAAGGACACTTTGGAACGCTATTATATATCTGTATTCATTGATTCATTTATTCTACTCGTATAAGGTCGTTCAAAAATTACTTGAATTTAAATTGATAGGCACGTGTAAGGCAGACTGTTTGTGCTCGGACTCAAATATGATACGTATGTATGTACATATTAGTGAAATTGTACCTATTTATTGACTTATTGACAGTCTTTATTTATTGACTAGACACAAGTTACTATAGTTTTGTAGCCGGACACAAGTGGTTTGATATGTGTCTTGTGTCAGAATGTTTTTCATGCAAAAAAGTTAATCTCTATTATCACAAAAGTTGATTTGGAACTCTTTCATATTAAGCTAAGAAATCAAGATATAATATGTATTTGTTTTCAGATATATCTCAGATATTGCAGTTAACTTAGTAATTTGTTATAATAAGTTGGAAATTCAGTCGTCCACAATGGAATTCCTGGTTTCTATCCCTGAACACCTTAGAGTTCTCAAAAAAAATTTCTAAGGAGTGTGAGGTCTGCCAACCCGCACTTGACCAGCGTGACAGACTATGACCTTAAGCCTTTCATTTTGAGAGGAGACCCGTGCCTAACAGTGGACAAAAAAGATTGAAGAGAAAAAAAAATAAATATTCATACTCAAAACGCCTGTGGGATAAATGTATGAAAGTATTCCGTTTTCGAGGAAACGAGAAAGGAGAGCAAATGGTTTAAATTTTTAAATCAACTTGTTACCGATGAATGGAGCCTTCTCAGTGAGAGATATGTTGACAAAGAGCAATGTCACACCGTCGGCTTAAAAAGTGTTAGTTACATGTAGATTAAAAAAACCGAAAGCCGGGAAACGTTAAAAATTGTATCAGTAGGATTCTGAATTTAATTTTACAATAAAAAAAGAAAACTCTTATTTTCATAACCGATTAATTATACTGTCATAGTTAATACATTTATAAATCTAAGAATGGATAGATTATTTAATGAGTTACAAACTATGACATTCATAACCGTTTTTCCAGAATGTTCGATTGGTATTTTTCGAGAACATTCCTACCACTATTCGCTTGTTCGTTCGCGATGCGACGAACACCAGAACAACGGATGTACCGCATTCCCTCCCAACAATCAACATGGAGGAGGTTTTTACTCGAGATAAATTGGATTGTTAAGATGTAAGTGACACGCGCGTCGCTAACGAACCGAGGAGTTCAATATTTTTTACATTCACCACACACGCTGATGGGGACAAAGATAGGAGTAATTTAAAACCAGGTGCGTCAACGGTTTTTGGTCGAAACTTTATTTGTTCTCATGCCAGGTTTGTTGCGGGATAGGTAGGGAGTACCGAAGGCCAAATGTTCTTATCCTTGCAAGCCTGACGTGCTTATTCTAGGTTCATAACTCTCTTCATAGTCGCATGCGATTTCGAATACTTCTGACACCCTGGTCAGTCAGTATCTGATCTATATGAGAGAGATATTCATCAAAATAATTAAGCCACATATTAATTTGCTTCCATGTTAATAGCGTAATGTTACAAGCCGCGGGGAGCTTTCAGTCAGACTTTATAATATCAGGAAATCTCGTTCTGAAGTTTGCATCTTAAGAGAGAGGGAACAGAACTCATTTGAAAGATTTAAAAACTAATCAATTTTGTATTGTATTGCGCCGGCATCATCTTGGTATGCACGGCAAATATGTCTTAAATATTTTGCAGGCAAAAAAATTCATTAATAAAAGACACATCCACTTTTGTTCAAACTCACGGATCGATCGCGGGCCGGCTTGTCTTGTAGCAGTGATCAGAAAGCTTGGAAAAACTGGTTTAATCAATCAATCAGCGTCTGCGAACCATTTGTCGTCAGCTGTGCTGTTTTTATCAGAGCGCAAAAACCCGCCAGTCGCCGTGGGAGACGATGGCCGTTCCCCACGCCGCACCAGACGCGGTGTTTGTGCGGTAAATTGTTTACACACATACCTGACCATGAAAAAATATTACCGATAGGGTTATCGACTTTTTTGTGTCTTATATTTTTGTATTGGACGGCATTTTTCAGACAGAAAATTGCTTATGTATCAATTGATAAATAATTGTCATTGTAGTTCAGAATTTTTGAGAGTTGACATTTTATTACAAAACTAATTTAAAAGTTCGGTTTTGAGTATTGTGGGAATAAAAGCACGTCTTGATTATTAAAATGAAACGTGCTAAAAAGGAACAAACAAAAAATAGTATGCCACTTAATTAAAGTCATTGATCAATGAATTCTTAAAATGTGAACTCAAAAGAACGGATGGTCAGTGATCGGTTACTATCCTTGAGAACCACTATAATTACTACGATTAAATTGAAAGTTTTCATGCACCATTTAAGCAAATTAGGGGCAAATGAAAGAACATTCCTTGTCGTATGAATTATATAAGCTTTTACGTTCAAAGTTAGGTCAAGCCTCATCATGTATTGCACGAATAAGTTACGAATAAAATATAACGAACTCATTTACCCAAATAGGATCTCATAAGGATCTATCAGTGCAGGTCGTATATCTTGTAGAAAGTGACGTTAGCAATTTGCGCTCGCTAACCCTATTCGGTGTTATGGTGAACATTTGTTCCGTAATCTCACAAGCGCGGCCCGCAGACGTGCCGGCGAAACGCAGGAAAAAATAATATGCGGTTGAAAGTATCCGCTCGAAACAAATTGCGGGTGCAGGTGGAAGATTACATTTAAATAGGAAGCATGTTTCCAGTCCAGGAAAGTTAACAATCCACCGGTGTTGCAGACACACGTGAACTCTGGAAACGTTACATTTGGAATAGTTTTTTTGGTGTACAACATTTAAAGGTGGTAAAAATATGGTCTTTGCACGTTTATAATTAATTACCAGAGAGAAATATGTGGGACACGCTAGTTATCTTTCAATGCCAGTTTAGTCAGTTGCTGTGGTACGGCAAAATGAAAAGTTATATACTGTGTCGAATCTACAATTCTCTGTGCAATTTGGTGGTGGGGGATAGGAGGTGTGAATTACTGAATCGTAGATACTATTATAGTAATCAATTTGATAGTATAAAATGTTACTTGCGTATATATGTTTTTGACACAGTAAGCCCGTGGTACATAACGCTTTTAACCTAAATACTTAACGATTTACTCACGAGGTTTTAGACCCCTATGACCTTGGCGCGGGTATAGCAAACGATTAACGAACATAAACAGCCCGTAAAGCCTAAATTGAATAGAAATATTAAGCAGTGAGACCCGATTTTTATCGTGAGATAACAGTTAATGGATAGCAGGATTATGAGGCTGTTAGTATGAGTTGTTCCGATCAAGATCACGCTGCTATTTTCGCGACGCCCGTTACGGTAAAAACAAATTGCGTAGGTGGAATTCAAATTACTTCTAATATACATGCATACATATATATACGTATGCCCCTCAAGCTAGATGTGGTACGGCTTTATATTTTGGTCGTTGCTCGCTTCCTACATACAACAAGGTCAATGGCATGAGATAAGACGACTTTTTTGAATCTCCTTCGCATACGAGCAAAATGTAACGAATTGCTAAGCTACTGTAATCTCCAACGATTTATGAGGTTCTTAAAGATGTATCTGAATATAGGCACCACGACTGAGCACCTCGTAGCTAAGGCTTATAAGGTATTACAATTACATTTTAGTTAAACTAGAATATTTACGGGCGTCTGCTTACTTGAGTTATTTTAATAAGAATTATAGCATGACATAAAATAATAATTTTAAACGTCTATGTCCAACAGTGGACTAAGATAGGCAGATGATGATGAAGATGATGATGATGGTTAAAAATGGATAGAAACTTTAAAATATTTTTAAGCGATGTAACTAGTGATCTAGTAGGCAGGAGTTACAAGTATCTGCCACCGCCCATAGCTATCTGTAAGTGATCCCAAGCAGGAGCAGAGGAATAGGACCCTTAATGTCAATGAATATAAGTATATGTTGTTAATATGATTATTGGAAATAGGGGCAGTAATTAAATAATATATTTTTAAATTATAACTATTATTTTATTTATAATTATTATTTTTAACTTAGATTTTAGTATATGAGCAAGTGGTTTCGATTTCAGACTTATCGGCCCTTTGGAATTAAAATCCTGGCACGTGTCTCTGACTTTACAATTATGGACATTTTGATGCTTTGATATGCCAACTGGGCACACAATGGTCCTACCTTCTCGTTCTATAACTACTATAACTAGACGTGTTCCACAAAGGAACGATAAAAAATTGGTAATTATGATGTTTTGATAAAAAAATGACAGAACAGATGATAATAACAGGATAGATAATTGGCAGGTGGTGCTCTCTGCCTACCTCATAAAATACGTTGCGTGGTTATACAAGAATAATATTAATGATGATGACATAAGCAAAAACAATAATGTAACACATAATAAAATTAAATGGACATCATGTAATGATGAACTTTTTGCATATGCTGGTGTAAATGAGCTGGATTCATTTGTGTGCGGCACGTGTTGGCCCGTTTGCGGTCGGCAGCTGTAGGTGGCCTGGCTCCACACACGCCTAGACCTAGATCGTGAGATGGAAACCTGAACTGCACTGTAATCTATACGCCATTAGCTCCGATACTACTGTTTTCTTTGTGTGAAATTCCATTTCGTTCCAACGTTTCGCAACACATACTGGGACGTGGTAATTTATATAGAGAAATGTTAGTTTTTTTCTTTCGCTTTTACAAATGCCACATAAAAAGAGGGAGAGATTGTATTACATTATATAAGACCATTATTTGTTCAGTATTTTTAATTCTGGATTATTTCTGTTATTTATATTGTTATTGTTATGTTGTTATTGTTATGTTGTTATATATATATTATGTATAAGGAATTTAGCAGCAAGTTTTGGAAATTGCGGGTTGCAATGACAACTAAAAAAATGGTCAGCATTCTCGTGTGCTTCAAAGTATCTTATTCATAAGTAAGTTTATGTTAAAGCTTAACTCATATATGTAAACATTTGCGGGTTGGCATGTTCGTTTTAAACCTATCCTATGGCCTTCTTAATGAGGTAACGACCCCCATTTCATCGGTACGAAACTAATCAGGCGTGACTTCAGCTAGTGCATGATTAAATCGTAAAAAACACGTGATTTATGTCGATTCATAATTTAATCATTAAATAGCACACTTAATAAGTAATTATTGAGAATTATAGAAAATTATTAGGCGTAAAAATACTCACAATAATGTGGTCGCACTCTTTGACCAGTTGATTTAACCTTGTTCATAAATAAAGTCTGCTTTGAAGATTCAATATACATATGTCTGAGGAATGCTGTAATCTTAAATTCGTGTGGTTCAAGGTCGGTTGTCGCTGGCCCGCATCGCCGCTATTGTGCAATACTGCATTATATATTGGCGAGTTCCAAAACAAACGCAAGCAATAATCACTTTTATTTGCATACCGTTAAAGATCGTAATTGAAAAATAGAACGTTACCAATGTTAATAAAAATGATAATATTTTTTTAGAGACAATACATAGACTCTGGACTCGTACACGGATTCTAATTTAGCTAGAGCCTGCCATCAGACATCTGATAAACTAATTAGTTCATATTATAATTGAACAAAGATTCGTGTTAAGCACGTACTAATTTAAACATATGTCTTGAGTGGAAATCTAATTCAACCTAACCTAGATAGGTCAATTAGATATGTTTATGCCATGATAAATTACCCGAGTTTGTAGTTTGAGAGAAGCTTAGTTTATACATTTAAGTCACATCACTTTGAAATATATATAGCTAACCATCAAACTAGCGTCACTGTTAACAGTTTTGTTGTGCAACAGGAACGTGACACACAAAACTTCAATTTCCAGTTCAAAGCTATTAAGTTAGTTAATTGCTTATCGCGTATCGTTTATTCATTCTCAGTGGGACAGGTCCCGTCGTATTCAAGAGTGGGTGTGCTCACGTTAAAATTATTTTCTAAGTTGATTTACAACGCACAGAAACTTCAGAGTAGCACTAAATATTAGACGTTTATTATTGCAAAATCTGACACGTGCCCAGAACCACGAATTCCATGCACCGTGACTAGAAATTTATTAGCAATAATTACGATTATATATGAACCGGCTTAACTAGTGTGTTTTTCGGCATGGCCCGGCTAGTTTCGAGTCTATGCGAAATCCATTACCATGAGCTCCCGCGCGTTGCAGTCTAGTCGCTACAGAGGTTCAGAACCCCAACTCAGCAGGTAGTCAATCATGTGTATTCAACACTTACGAAATAGTTAATGGTATAATCAATACATAATTATATCGGCATTAATCTTGAACTAACATCAAATAAGTCCGTCCTTTGGCAGTTGCATCTATCAACATTGGCATTGTACATCTGCTTTGTTATTATTTTATCTGTTATTCTTTCTACACGTCATCGAACCATTGGTGCGTGCCCTCTCTCATATTTATACTAACACTTTTCTAACGTGGGAATAAAAATTAGCCAGATACTGGCTGACGTGGGAGTCAGACGTATCCGAAACAGTAATGCGTGAATCAAGAGTCATGAACGTAGGGGAAGCACGTCAGATCTGTATAGAAATATTTGACATATGGTTCTCACTGCCTACCCGGTAACGGACCAGGCGTTATGATACAACTACAACAGTGAATATTATGTATAGATTTACCTATTAACTTACATAGTATGTATACATACATCTATAATTTCATGTACGTCAAAGACAAATTCGTTTTAGTTAAATGTCTTCAATACAACAGCAATATCAAATCTATTACATATACATTCACGACCTATGTACACTTCGACAAAATTTCGTAACATTGTCGATGGAATACTGCAATCAACGTCGTATTCCCACAAGTATATCTCATTGCTCAACCCTCTTATCCCAATCTCACAGTTCAGTACATTGATAACCAGAACTAATCGTGGTGCAGCGTTTGTCGGAGTTTTATTTGATTTGAAACCCACGGTGGGTCGTGGAGTTGCGAGAGGAGAGTTTCTCAATTTCGGGGACCACCCACTATGCAAATGAAGCTATTAGCTGTATAACGAGACGTCACCGGCGGCTGTGCTGGGCCCTGCT
The DNA here is from genome assembly GCA_018244855.1 of Elbella merops. Taxonomy (NCBI): domain Eukaryota; kingdom Metazoa; phylum Arthropoda; class Insecta; order Lepidoptera; family Hesperiidae; genus Elbella; species Elbella merops. Next base: position 9,080 of record DWMG01003674.1, read on the forward strand.
GTCACAATGGAAATAAATTAATACGTGACCAACTTACTGGCGCCTCAGCCGTTGCTACCGAAGCGAACGAGTAGCCCGTCATGGGGTTACCATATTAATGGACGGAATCTGTTTTAACTACGATCTACATTAAAGTCTGTCATGTCACTAGAGAGAAATATCAAGATTTTGATTATCAGTTCGTTTTTAAAATTTGGTTTAATTTCGTTTTATTTCTCGTTGTAATTAATGTTGTATTCGTAATGCTCATTTCCTTTCAGTAATGTAATGACTATTATTTTTAAAATAATGTGAAATTATGATTTGCATAGTTGTATAGAATTAAATTCTAAAAAATGATACGTCAAGGATTTTCTTATTTACTATGTCTCATTTTCAAATCATATCTATCATTTCGACCCTTCTTTTTCAGAATTCTCTAGTACGTGGTACGGCTTCAGTGAAAGTTTCTTTTTTAGTGACTTTGACATTCTTGAAGGCATCCTAATATATATTAATATTTGTGCCTTCGCCCATGAGCCCGCTCTACTGTTAGGTACGTAGAGTGGATTCATATCTTCAATTCTGCATATTATGTAGTTCGTCTTACTGCTTCCTGCCTTCCGCAATAAGATCTATATCGGTGTGCCTCGGGGTGGCATTTTGTCTCTTATTATTTACAGATTGTATATATTAGAATTGTATACATTAGTTAATTTTTTTACTTCTTCCAACTGTCTTTTATATAAAACTAGTATTTCTGTCTTAATATTCTTCGTGTATAAATAGAAATACGTAAAGGAATTCGTGTCAATGACTGGTGAAAATGTTTTGTCCCTGTAATAAATACCGATACCTAAAGGTCAGGCAGTCATTGTTGACCATGAAACACTACCGATATATCTACTATAACTTGGGCAGCTTTAGATGTTATCACTATGCTCTATGGAGAGACAGTAAAACAATTCCTCATTATTACCGATACCAATCTCAAAAGCAATGCTCATGTCACTGAAATTTTTAGGTAAGCTGTATGATTCCTGCCATTTACTGATTCGTCTTCAAAGTATTTATTTTCACTTTCAATACTCGCATAGCTAATGATACCTCCGTGAGAGGTTTTGTTTAGCTCAACCATTCTTGGTAAACTTGTGCACTAAATGTTTTTTATTCCAATTCCTTTGACCTGCAGAAAGTCAGCTTATGGAATCCACACCTCATATACGAAACAGTAAAACAAATTTCTAATTCAAGTACAATGTAAGAATCACTAATTACTCTTTTCAAAATATATAAAGTAATACGTTTCATACGTTCGTATATTATCTGTTATGTAGTTTGCTTTGTCATATATCGTTATTTTTTTCTTATAGTTTAATTTAAACGACTTTATTTATCAATGAATAATCCCTTTTCAGTCATGGACCGCTGCAGGTAATTTCTTTAGAAAAACAGTTCTATAATAAGATTTTACTTTATATAAAAAGAAAAAAAAACAAAAATTGTTTTAAAAAAACTAATATTTTAATCTATGTTTGAAGAACCTAATACTTCAGAAGGCTCTCGGGTGCGAATTCAGTGGAAACGGGAGGAGTATTAGACAATATTGAAGCAATGTTGTCTTTAAGTGCTGATAACAATATAAATCTTTAAAATGCAACTTTTAATTTAGGCAGTGTCAAACATGTAGTAGCCCAGAACTAAAGGATCGGTACTCTGGATACTTAAGAATTCTTTGAAAGTAAAATTAAGCTTTTGAGTTTCTACAAAAGAGTTGGTAACAAGGGAAGTAAAGGCAAGTGTACTAATTATTAAACTTGGAATGAAAAGGCTTTCTGTTAGAGCGAAGTCACTGAGGTCCCACCGCCAAACGACATTACATTTTTCAATTTCATTTTTCCTACTTTCTTTCGTTATGCACTGGTCCCATCGCATACGAATCACTTTAAGCGATTTAAATATTTTAACATTAGGACGATAATATTTTATTTAATCATTGTGTTAAGATTGTTTAATGCTTTGTATTCAATTGATTCGTGGGCATGGACGTCCATATGTGTGTACACTTGCGTGCGTGATAACCTTTAAGCCTCGACTAACTTTACAGAAATTCAGTATCCTTCACCGACGTATAATACTCAGAGACCTTTCTCCGTAACAGACAAAAGCCTATATCATTGAACATTAGGAAGGAGTGGAAAAAAATTATGTACAGAAAATAACTTGAATGTATTGGTTTAACGTCTCTTCAGTAGCAAGAAAAATGTTCTACCATCGGTTAGCTATCTAATAACCACCACTATAGAGGATGCTTAAATTTACAGCTGGCTTTTCATTTGCAATGCTACCAGAGAGAATTTTTTTCATGCAGGTTATATTTTCCAAGCCTCTTTTTCATGTAGGTCTTCGATAGCTGTGACTTGGCACAGACTTACATAATTAGGCAGTCAAGCAGCGAGTACCTGACCGTTCGCTAATTACGGACGCATGTCAATATATTATAAAGTTGCCATTGTTCGCGTTAATTAACTGAAAATACCTCGACCCGTGAATGCCGTATTGAAAAGCTCCCGAGAACTGTCGGTTCGTTAAGAGTTA
>DWMG01003675.1:0-11656 GCA_018244855.1 Elbella merops
AAATAAAAGAGTCACTTTTAAGTTCACTAAATGAAGCTGACTACAAAGGCGGAGCCGAGCGTAATTCAAGCGCGCTCGCCCAGCATCTCTTGGCATCGATTCTGTACTTTCAAAAGTTTAATTTTTCCCCCGTTTTTTTGTTGCAGGACTTCGAAAATACTCAGAAGTATTAAACTTTTAATTCAGATTTATTGGTTTCCTTTATGTTTTCTTTGCGGTGCCCATTCGTGGTTTCTGAAGTGCCATTTATTAAAACCATCTTTTTGTAATTTGAGCATTTCCTTTTAAGTTGCTTGGCGATCCTGCTCCCTACCTTATAAGGTAGGTAGGTACGTATAGGTCACTATAGTACTGCGTTTTTTGTTAATATAAAAGTGTCATTTGCACTCGCGTATATTGTACTTTTAAGTGACAATTTAATCCGTAATAATGAATGAAGCAATAAAAATATTGTGTATAATATTATGTCGTTAGTTATTTATAGAAATATCGTAAAACCAACACAGTATATCTAAACTCCAGTAAAACAATGGCGGTTATTGTGTTAACTAACACATTTTTTGCTCGAAAATCTCCGAAAACAATGGCAAACGAAAATTGCAAAGCTAAGATTAATCGGCTTTAACAGCGGAAATCCTTTTCAAATGAGCTCACTGTGTGTTCGCGTTGATCAGCCGTCACGTTGCAAGGTCGACATGTTTGACGCGGAACATTAACGCAAAATCTCGCATGAGTGATACTCATAAGTGTAACAATAATCCTTATCACTATGAAAATGCAGTACGTAAGTGTGAGAAACGTCACCGTAATTTGTTCATCAAACAAAATATAGATACTAGAAACTTTATGACTTAAGAATTTGTACTGTATGCAATATAGCATAAGGGCAACAACTATGTAAAACTATGTCGAGGTTTCAATGTATTTAGATTACTCGATTTAATCGAATGAAGAAGAAACATCTAACGACTGTAAAATTATATTCCAGTCAAAGAAAAAACACCCGCTCGCGTGAGAGAAACCAAACAAGAAATAAGCTCAACTATTATTATTAGATGGCATACATTAGTCAGATATTTACGGCGAGGCGAAGGCAGTTAGTGTATTGTTCTGTATCATTATAATGTTAATGTAGATCTGACATTCAACATTTACTTTGACAATTGGGACAAACAGCGACAAGGCCGCAGTCCCCGACTTGCCACTGGCTTGTTTGTCAACTCAAACATTATTCAACGGCTCGAAGTCGCAAACGGAACGTTTAAAGCCGCATTAAGTTGTTTACGTTTAGTTTGCAGCCGTGCATATGTATGTAAATTAACATTTTATCTCCGGAGCTACGCTTTCGGAAACAACAATGGCGTGTTGACACTAAAACGCCAACATTCTTGTACTGACGATAGTGTTGATGTTAGCGGTAACGTCCTATGACGCGCCTGTTAATGTGTCAAAAATAACACTATGTGTATAAAACGAATGGCATTTTATCATTTTTTATTATAAGTCAATTACTGTTAAAAGCACTATGGTAAAATTAGCTATTCTCTAAAATATTAAAATTTCTAAAATATTATCCTTCGGAATGTTATGCATCGTTGTTTCTGAGTTTTATGTTGTATATTCTGGACGCATTAATATTTCCACTAATATTTATTAATAACGATTAAAAAATTTAACTGAAAATATTGGTAGTAAATACGATTGTCAATTGTATTAAAAATATTTTTCTAATGCTAATAGACATAGAAACATGTATTTTACGACATTATTTTTAGTTGGGTATAAATTTTGTGACGGTCTCCACAAAGCTGAGATCAAAGCTCTATTAAAGAAACCTAAAGGACAACATTCGTCTGCAAACCAAAGGACACTAGCGAAAATCTTTATGAGATTAGTTTCAACGAACCGAGAATGAAACACTATCCGTAACAGTGCTACTTTATCCTTTTAACCGCACCAAATGAAAAATCATTTCAGATAACGTTACAATGATCAAAAATAATTTTATTACATCAGCTACTGCGACTTATATCTAACAATAAACGGTGTATAACTCTATCATCTTGGTAAAAAGAAATAAATAATAAAATTTTCTATAATGCACAATTTTAGGTATTAAAAGCCATAACTTATTATGTCGTTACTGCCTGTAATCCCCGAAAAGGTAGACAGAGGAGTGTGGTACACTACCACGCTTTACCAGTGGCGTTTAATCGTTATTATAATAGAGCTTAAAAGCACAAAAACTATTCAAACGTCGCCCACGGATATAGGAGTATTATTAAGGTCAATTAATAATCTATTGTTAATAAATCATTACTAAATGTACATAATAATGCCAATGGAAATTATTATTAAATTATTAACAAGCATTGATAATTTTTTTGCGTTCTTAACAATACGGTGCGATTAAAATGTTTTTATATACATTCCTTATCGGTTGTACTGCAATTAATTAACTGTCTTGATTAATAAATCATTTACAATGTTATATAGATATCGACCTCCATTCATACAACAGAGGAACAAACAAGTAGTTATTTAATTTTAATGAAGTCAGATACCTCTTATGCTAACGACATCATTATTAAAACAAAGGAATGCAATAATTAATATGAGGAATTCATTGTTTTTATTATATAAACACAAATTACTGAACAGTATGGAAATGAATAGGGGGCAAGCATAACTCACATACAGGAGATATTTTTAACTGCACAAATTCAGTTACTGCTTGTCTTTGCTATTTATTTTATTTATTATTTATATTTATTATGGATGTAATGTATTGTGTTTATTTATATGTATACAATGCCGAACTTAATAACTTGTGACATTAAGTACAAAACAACACACTGAGAAATGTAAAAATGAAATACAAATATTGTATTATTACTAAAAAACATTACCCTTACGAGTCGCGTTTTAATATAAAATTATAACAATATGTGAATAATATATGTATATTAATGACACGTTTTATGCACAATCAGTATAACTCATTAATATTTGTTTAATGTACCAAACGTATATACAATTTATACCATACATGTTCCCATGTATAAATCATGTATAATCTACGCAGCTAACAGACGCAAAACAACCGGAAGCGATGTTGCTGTTGGCCCTAAGATAAACGCTTAGGTACAGTCATTACTTCTTAATACTAAATAAAAATGAGTCATGTCGTGCTAAAGGAATGCTGTGATCAAGGTTTACGTGGTTATTCTGAAGTTACCTGCTAAGAATTACTACAATTGACAGTGCTTTTTAAAATATGATACATATGTTTGTGTAACGGTGAAGGAAAACATCATGAGTGAACCTGTTCTTAAAGTTTTGAAGATTTGTGAAAACTAACCTTAGACATATAATCGTCTCTAAGTCGTGTGAAAACTGCCAACAAATTAATCCCATGATCAGTCTGTTTCCACTGTAGTCCATTGTTGGACATAGGCCTCTTGTAATAGGCGCTCTCATGCACCATTGTAGCTGATTATTATCCATGACTCCTACGCTGGGTGCTCGGATAGGCGATTGCAGAGAAAAGCTTCATGCACAGCCTACGCTGCTCCCTATCAACGACCAGGGCATTTAGCCGTTCCAAAATACGTTGCGCTCTAACGGTATCAATCGGTCACCAGAACATCGTTTGCTGGACACCAAAGTAAACCACGGAAAGTGAGGTTGGCTCATCTTAAGATGAGCTCGTAACATGAAGTTTGAAGTAGGTACTTTACACCCATTATGATAATAGGCCTTTTCATTCTAAGAGAAGACCCGTGTACTACGATGTGGAACATAAAAGGGTTGACGTAGATTTTTACATTTACCGTCTTTTGTCTTTAGCAATGAATTCGTTAGCGTTTATTGATACAGATATCTACCGGCTATAGTGTTCAATTAATTTGAATTAACTTTCATATCATGTGATATGTACATGACGTCGAATATATAAAACGTTATCGCCCTGTATTTTTTATATCACTTAATAAATAATATTAGACGCACATTAAGGAATGCGACCTTCAATAAACAAAGGTCCTATCGGCTCAAAGTGATATACATATACATACATTCTTGTGTACATACCTATTAAGAGCAGCAGAGTCGTCATCGCGCCACTGCCGCATTCCCCGCGGCTCGCGATCACGACTTTGTTTTAAATACTTAAATTAACGTCGCACGCTACCACATAAACGACAGGAAATAAAAAAAATCATTAGTGTATTGGGATATTTGCACACACAACCGTTTTATCTCGAACTGGATTGAGTTCGTGCGGTCGTAATCAGATGGCTAAAGAACATAGATACTTATGTACATAAATAAAGTGCTCATCCGAGAATATTTTTTCTGGGTGAGAATCGAATCCACGACCTGTCCACTCAACAGTCAGTTTTACTAACTGCTGGACCAATTGCCCGATCAAGAAAAACATTAGGTTTATATAGCGTGGGAAGAGATACCAACGAAAACTAACCTCACTTCTCTCTAGTCATTTCCTATTGAGATTTGTTCCGATCTGACAACTGTTGGTTGGAAACTGCTTCTATTTTCAATTGAAATGACTTGTTATAAACAATAATGAAAATTTTATTCGGTAAAGCATATTGCAGTAAAAATACTTCACACTCTTAGCACTGCAGCTGGAGTAGTTGGATTAAACAACACAAAGGTATTCGATGGAGAATCAGGTTGTCGTGGTTCATGTTTCCAATTCTCGTTTAGTAGTCTCCTCCCCTCTTGCTAAATCTGTGTATTTATTACAAATAACAGTCAATTACGCTGTTATTTTTATCTTGCAATCAGTTAACAAACTCACATAGACAATATCTTCAGGTCTGATCTCGACACTTCATTAGTAGGTGCGGAATAATAAAAGCATAATAAACGAACATAAAAAATACAACCTGTACGTTTGTGCAGATTAGCTGTTTCGCTACTGTCCTGTACACAGAACATGTCATGTTATTAATAAATATCATTCATATTTTTTTTTATGTTTTACTTCACGTGAGAAAACCTGCACACCTTAGAATTTATATAAAAAAAAAATATTTTCTAAGGTGTGTGAAATCTGCCAACCCGCACTTGGCCAGCGTGGCAGACTCAGTATGAGAGGAGACCCGTATTCCAACAGTGGAACTGTAATGGGTCGAAAACATAAAAAAAAAATACTTTTTGAAACTGCGGCTATGTTACAACTCTATTGTATTTATAAAACATTTTATATTTAAATTTATTGTTACTTAAAACATATGTACATACTCGTATATACATATGTACAGGTATCAAAATCGATGAAAGAACTCGCTTATATTCATTCACTTTTTCACTGTCTCCCAGTTTCTTACATTATCAATGAATAGGATACATAAAAGCGAACAGAACCAAAAAAACATACATAATTTAGATCAATTTTGAGATATCTTATACGTTAACAAATAGAGCAGACATCGAACTTCGGATCCTTTGTACGATAGAACGACGCGGTGGCCAAGGCGGCCGAAGAAAATATCAACACAAGAAAAAACAATGTATATTTTGTCGTTCGGAGCGCTCAATGAGTTTATTATGAGTTAAACATCCTGTCCACTCATCGTGCGGTTAGTAATGAAACACCTAAAACGTACTTTATTGCGGTTGTCTATAATTTGCGGTTAGATACCGACATGTACGGACTGTCTGGACAGCTCGAATTCTCTCAATAAGGGTAATATCCGTACACACTGAAACACATTTGAAAATTACAATTTGTTCTATGTATTACATATTTACATTTCTGATTAGATACGTTCACTGTCCTAAGTCACTTAACACCGTTGATTAACGTCATTTACTACATGAAATATACTTTAGTAAAATGCTTTTCATAAATAAATGATTTAAAAAATATACATCAATGTACTATTATTATTAATAAAATTTTTATTAACTACTTATCACTACATTAACAATATTTTCGCGGCATTTAGAATATTATGAACAGATAATAAGTTGGATTCATTTAGAAAAGAGATATAACATCTAAAGAATATTCATGTATTTTTATCGATACATTCTTTTATATCGACGAATACATTAAATGTATATGTTTTGAAACTATTTTTATTGTTATGTTTATTGACATATAAAACCGAAGATCGCACAATAACAAGGGTAGACACGGTATATGTATGTCGATCTTTGCTTGGCTCGTAAATATATTGTGTAAATAGCTCCATATAAGATACTAGAATTGCCAGAACGAAACGGCTTAGTTCGACTTTTCTTGTCCAGACGGCTAATTATTCGAACAACCTGCCGGCGTCTGTGTTTCCGGACACATATAACCTGGGACTCTTCAAAACGAGAGTGAATTGGCTCCTCCTAGGCGCGCATACTCTACCTTCGCGCCTAAAAGATCGCATTCAAACACTAGCCTATCATATACTAACAATTATATAAGATGCGTATGTGTCCAAAGTCTACCTTGAAATATAAGTTTCAAATAATTATAAGTGAAGTAATACATATAATGAATCACCGATATGATTTCGATATGTTTCAGTACAAAGTATGTTGAATTGGACAAACTTAGATTGTCCGTAGCAAAGAAGTATGTTTATTAATAAAAGTGTAGGTACTAAGGTGTGTATAAGTCCTAGCAAGCTGAAGTGGCAGTGGGCTGAGTACATCTGTCGGAGAACCGATACTCGCTGGAGCAGATGTGTCTTGGAGTGGAGACCGCGACTCGGTAAACGTAGCGTAGGACGCCTTCCAGCTAGGTGGAGTGACGATATACGCAATGGCTGGCAGTGGTAGGATGCGAAGAGCTGAAGATCGAGCTCAGTGGCGGTCATTGGAGAGGCCCATGTCCAGCAGAGCATGATGACAGGCTGGTAGTGTGTGTAGGTATTACTTAAATTGTACACAACTCATGCATGTCTTAGTTAATAAATGTGTTAAAAATTAATGTATGTGTGTAACACGTAAACAATTTAAGGCAATTGCGATAACACAAAAAAAATTTTAACCGCGTATGTAACATACGAGTACATATGTAGATTGTTGCAATAGAAAACGTATAGTTATAAAACATGATAATATTTAGCTATTTCATAAAATTACACGTTCATTTTTATTTTTGTTTCCAAAGATATTAAACAGTCAGTATTACAAAATAAGTTTATTTAAGTAACAATTACATTACGGCGATATGCTCACCGTCTATTCCATGATGGGACGTAAGCGTAACTGGTGAAACGTGGAAGTGCACTTCACTCGGCCGACCCGTTCGGGAATTACAGGCGTGATGTTACATATTTTATGTGTATAGAGGTCATCTTAGACACATTAATATGTAAAGAATCGATCAAATTACGTACGAGTGTAACTGAGAATAACAAAAAATAAAGGGTAAAGCAACCATCAAAATATTTATCAATGTGTACAGAAAGCCCGATATGTATAATACCGAACTGGTACCAAAAGTAATAACATAGTATTATTGCCGTATAAAACATTATGGTATCGTACGCTGGAGCCACACTGTAGTCAGGAATTAAAATACCGCGGTACAATTACGCGCATACCGAATTGTGGTTTCGTTCTGCGCTCCGTTCCCACTTTGCTTAACAGAATTTGTTTCCTGATCGTTTTGTAGGTTTCTAGGCTTTTCTAGAATTTAATTAAGTGCCATTACTTTACCGCGCAACGTGAAATTATTAGTCGTTATTTAAATTTCGCAATGTACAATCATATCTTAAGATAGTTTGATACGCCTGAATGTATTTACTAATAATGCTTGTAATTTCGATGTTTGGGCTTCTCGAGTGCCGGTGCTCGGGAATGGTAGTAACGTATAGGTAACATACAAATATGTTTTTGAGCTCTATGAGATGTAATTCCCTATATATCAAAGGGACATCGCAAAGAACGAAATAAGATAACTATTTACGAATCTGTGGTTTTATATGCACTGAGCCTAACGAGATCAGACATAGTAGAATTATTGTAAGAATTAGGCGTTTGATCATTATGACATTCGGCGCTTCCACGCTTACGTGAAGGCTGATCTGTCGAGTAGTCGAATATCTTTTTGTCGAATATCGTTTTACATCAACCCACATTGTCAACATCGGTGTGGCATATTTAAAATACAAACACACATAAAGTATCCATATCGAAACCAACAATTATAAATCGGAAACATTTAGAAATTATTACCAAAACAAGAAAATTAAATTTTAATTTGACTCCTACGAAATTTGTTTCACAATAACTTGGTAGGCGTGAAGGTATTTTTGCATTGCGTCTCTCTAGCCATTCATTCCGTTCCAACGTGTTTTAGGTAGACTTCTTTAGAAATACCATCTTTTCAAGTTGGTCGTAATTATGTAACATAAAAAAACTTCGTATTTTCTAGCATAATATTTTCAGCATATTATTCACCACGGTAATTGGCAGATCATAACAAAATCTCTTATATTTACTAAATTTATTGGTCTATATATATTTAGTATTTGCAATAATTATTATATTATTAACCCTCTAGAATATAATAAACCTTTTAAATCTTTCAGGTATCAGCATTTGTTGACCATCAATTGACGATTTATATACTTGTTTCCTGCATTTACTTCTATACAATTATAATACAACTTTAAATAAAAGGAAATTATTTCTTTTTTAAACCAGAACTTCTGACAGAGCACAGATTCTGTGTAATCTCTAGGATACCAGAATTCTTTATAAACATCATTAAAACCAAGGACTCTTTTGGCGTATTTAATTTAAACCTTGTAAAGCGAAAAATAGAGAAAGTTTTCTTTTAAAGGAACTTCAATATAATTTTTAAGGTGGTTTGAGCGGGTACATCTTAAATAGAATGAATTCCGACCTCGGTGTAGAAGTTTCACCATAATGAAATTCTTTAAATATCACGCGCACGCTATGGTATTAAAATTCACGTATTGTAATTCCGGGTGCGGTTTGCATTTCCGTCTGTAATTTTTAAAAAACTACAGAACTTTATATAAATTTTTTTAATGTGAAAGGCCGTTTGGTCGCATAGGTGGAGCACGCTTGCCTAGGTAGAGCCTATTCACCTTTGTTTCCAAGAGTCCTGGGTAGTATGTGACCGGAAACACAGACAATGGCAGGGTGTTCGATTCCTTGGCCGTCTAGATAAGAAACCAAAACCGTTTCGGGAACGAAACCGTTTCGTTCTGGCAATTAGAACACCACCAGATAAGAATGGATGCAACGCGCTAGTTTAGAACATATATAGAAGGATTAAATTCCAAATTTTACAAAATCATTAGTTGTCAAGGTCAACATTCATTATTTTCAAAATAAATTGTTGACCTTGATAATCAATAATGACCAATAACAAGCAGGTATATACCAACCCTTCGAATTTATCAGGACATGTTAATAACATGTCTTCACCAAGATATTGATTTAGTACTGCCCCGGGCAGTAAACTTCCAAACAATTAAACCAAGCATTCTCAATCGAATCTTCAATAAAATGAACGACAAATTTCTACTATATTAATGCGTAGTAGAAATTTATCGTTCAAATACATAAATACTTTATACGTACATGCTAACAAAAGCTGTGTAGCGTGACAAACGCAAAGGATATTGGTTTAGCTCCACAATAAAAGTGCAACGACACGGCTCGAGCTTCCAATATTCTCAATATATATTCGTGTTTCTAGAAAAAGCTTAAGCATTGCCACGTCTACTTGTATTCAAAGTTTATTGATATTTTAAACATACAAGTACCACGGTCGAGTAACTGTACCCCGGCTATTAATCGGCCCGGGCACGTACGCTTTACAACCTGTCGTGCAAATATTTATCCACATCGGATTTACGCGTTAACCGCCCCGAATTGTAATCAGCTTTGATTGCGAGCTCACTGGCACTACGGTGAGACTAATGATTTTGCTTTGTACCTACGTATTTGGACATATCCATATTATCAACAAAATTGAATTCTCCCCCGAGACCGACTGATGTATGTATATTAAAACGCAGGGCAATGGAATTATGAATTTAATAAGCGATTCAATGATGCTACACAATGTTATTATAGCTATGTGATTACGGAATAAACAGGGGTAAAAAACATTTAACAGAAGCGATTATAATGAACACGGATGGCTAATTCCATAACAATGTTCTTTAAATGTTTTTATCGCCACAAGCTATATCTAAATAGCAGCAAATAATTTGATTAGAAAGTCATTCAGTCGTAGCCACCGAGATTATTACGGACTCGCGCTATAAACGTTGCGAACTTGTTCATTTTTGTTTTCAAACTCTAGAATTTCTTGCGTACCAAGTTTTTTTATATAAAAACTCGCGTGGAATTCGGCCGCCGCTATTCAAGCATTTGTTCCGGCGACCGCAAACTCGTTGGGTAGAATAAAATCCGCGTTGTAACGAAAATAAGTAAGGTAACGTGTCACAGCGGTGTTTTGTATAATTCCGATTTCGCGGCGACTCTTATACACATTGTCTCGCTTAGAAAGTAGGCAAACAATAGCATCACGTTGGCAATATGTAATTGTTTAACTACGCATCGATACATGTCGCTCGTAAATTGAGAACGTAAATCTTCGCCCGTAAAGAGTAATGGATCTTATAAATAAGTCAATTTCAACAATTTACGCGATTTTGCAACGTTTGTGAATGTTTTTAGAATGTAGTGTGCTCGTGGACCGGAGGTAAGCGTTCTGAATAATATTGAACATAACTAAAAATAGGTTTAAAGTCACTGACCAGTGAAGCATGTCTTTAACTGCGAGTTGGTTGCGTTTGCAATAAAATCGTGATTGCTTCTGAATTGATTTTGCCTGTGGGGCAAGTGAAGGCCGTATAAATAACCATTAGGTAATGAGCGAGCGTGGTTCAGTCATGTGAATTCTTGATATAATTTTAAAGCTATTCGATAGGCTTCTGCAACGCGGTATATAGAAAAAAATAAATTGATTTGATTTCATTCCAATTTAATTTTACACATTACAAGACGGGTTTATTATGTGTATTAATCATTATATATTGAAGTACAAAAAAACATAATGGCATCTGCGAAGTCAACATTGCAAACGACATATTAAGACACCACCGCACTGTGTGCATTTCGAAAATACGTATGTATATATAATTATTTGATGTAACATATCCTTGCATCGTAGGTGTTCTATTGCATGTAACATGTTCTAAAATATTCAACAGAGTGAATGTCACAACTGTGATACCATTGTCTTAAGCCTTCGCCTACATGTTTATTCTCGGGTCGCTTTCAAAGTGTAGGTTGTACTTATATTACGAACTCCCACGAAAAGTCGACTGATGAGCCAATAGATCGGCATCCGATATCAGGGTCTTTAAAACGTATCAAATGTGTACTTGCCTTTTATACTGAGCGGAACGATATCGGATGTGAAATCGGATACCGATATATCAGCAGCACTCCGATCTAGCCGTTTTATCGTATGATAATGAAAATGTTTAAAAAACGAATAAACGACATGTGTTTTTTACAGCTACATACACGATAAATGTATAATATTCGTTATTTATTGTACAATTAGGGAGGGTATCGAATCTTTCGACGCTTTAAAAAAATATTTCACAACGTATGAAAAATAAGTCGT